>CM042321.1:2359143-2361643 GCA_023566125.1 Zingel zingel | reverse complement strand
TCAGGTGTGTTTCAGCTGTTTTTTAGGATTTGTTTCAGGTGTGTTTCAGCTGTGTTTTCAGCTTGTTTCAGGTTTGTTTCAGCTCGTTTCAGGTGTGTTTCAGGTGTGTTTCAGGTGTGTTTCAGCTGTGTTTTCAGCTTGATTCAGGTGTGTTTCAGCTCGTTTCAGGTGTGTTTCAGCTGTTTTTTAGGATTTGTTTCAGGTGTGTTTCAGCTGTTTTTTAGGATTTGTTTCAGGTGTGTTTCAGCTGTTTTTTAGGATTTGTTTCAGGTGTGTTTCAGCTGTTTTTTAGGATTTGTTTCAGGTGTGTTTCAGGTGTGTTTTCAGCTTGTTTCAGGTGTGTTTCAGGTGTGTCTCAGGTGTGTCTCAGGTGTGTTTTCAGCTTGTTTCAGGTGTGTTTTCAGGTGTGTTTCAGGTGTGTTTTCAGGTGTGTTTCAGGTGTGTTTCAGCTGTGTTTCAGGTGTGTTTTCAGCTGTTTTTAGGATTTGTTTCAGGTGTGTTTTCAGGTGTGTTTCAGGTGTGTTTTCAGCTGTTTTTAGGATTTGTTTCAGGTGTGTTTCAGGTGTGTTTCAGGTGTGTTTCAGGTGTGTTTCAGCTGTGTTTTCAGCTGTGTTTCAGGTGTGTTTTCAGCTGTTTTTAGGATTTGTTTCAGGTGTGTTTCCAGTGGGTCTTTGTTATGTTTTATGTGCTCACTGTGACTCCTTGGAACTGCGTCTGCTTCACGGCGTCCAGCAGCGTCTTGTGAACTTCCTCCTCCCCGACGCTACCGTTTCTCTGGCTGCCGTACTTCTCTCTGTGCTTCGCCGCCTCCAGCGCTTGACTCAGAGCTCTGGCGGCGACCCAGACGGCGTCGTAGGCGAAGCTATGGAGGGAGCTGCTGACCTTTGACTCGTCCTGGGTCAGCTGGCGGAGGTACGAGTCCTCATAGTCCTGAGGAGTCTGCAGAGACACAGCAACACAGCGCTCAGAGACAGAGTTTATAACACTGCTGAATGAGCAGTTTTCCTTTCTATTCTTTTATTATTTTGGCCTGATGGTGGCGCTAGAGAACAGTTGTTGTAAAGATGACCTAATCTTCCATCTTTAGCCCACGACTCCACATAGTCTGTCATTTCCCAAACATAATCAGAAGGTAATAACTAGGGATGCACCGAAATCCAGGATTCGGCTGAATATTGGGCTTTTTGACGGGGTTGGGTTTCTGCCGAACCGTAGAATACGCTGGTCGCCGTAATGACGGCGCCGTTGATTACGGGAAGGTGTTAACGTAGGTGGAGCGTTCAATGCAGCCGGCTGTGAGGAAGTGGAAATGGAACTGGTGAGCAGAGAAAGTGATGTTTGGCAGCACTTTCAGTCAAAAGAAGGCCGTTCAAGTCCAGCTACATGTTCAATCTGCAATGCTGATTAGTCTGGTGGTGGCGAGGACCCTAAACAATACACAACATCACCGCTGTTACAACATCTGGTATCAAACATCTGGAAGAAGACGAGTTGTGATGAAGGAATCTACAGACAGCAGCCAGAATGGAGTAACTTCAGGTACAGCAAAGGAAGGACAGTCACAGCTAAGAACTGGTGTTAACCAGACAGGGCCTTTCCCGGGCCGTCAGCTGGTCTCTCGGTAAATCAGTCTCCCTACAGTGGGAGCGGAGCGACCGAACGTCCGGCTGCTGCTCATTAGTTAACGTTAGCTTTCTAATTTCACCCACCCAACACTGAACATGCCTTCATCATACACTGGTTAGCAAAAATTTGCCAAACTAAATTGTCACTCAGCTGGCGATAGCCATGTGCCTCCTTCGATGTGAAAAGAGCGAGTGAATTCAACATTAAGTTGTTAATGGACTGAGGATGGGAGGTGGTGGTGGTGCAGTGGATATGACAAGTGCCTTTGGTGTGGGAGACATGAGTTTGATTCCCACTGTAATACATCAACCAATGTGTCCCTGAGCAAGACACTTAACCCCTAGTTGCTCCAGAGGCGTGAGACCTCTGACATTTATAGCAATTGTAAGTCGCTTTGGATAAAAAGCGCCAGGTAAATGACATGTAATGTAATAAGTAGGATTAGATGTTTTGTTTCTGCTGAATCTTTACCAGTGGATTCGATATTCAGCCGAACCCCATAAATCTGGATTGGGTGCATCCCTAATAATAACACACAGGAAGTGTTTCCTGACCCGTCCGGAGACTCCTGGTGTGTTGGTGTTGCTGAGCCGTCTGGCCTGTAGCCGGATGGAGCCGCCTGCCGCCGTCTGCAGACTGTCGGCCGTGCATCCGGGAACCTGCCGCCCCAGACTCCATCCAGCTGCTCCTCCATCCACAACCACCCACTGGTACCGTGCTCCAAACATGTTCAGCCTGTAGGCCTGAAACACAGACATTAAAGGGACAGGTCAGATGTTTTGAAATGTTTTTGTATTAGCTATTTCTCCGCTGTCATTAGGTCCTATCTTGATAGTGTCTTTGCTAGTTTAAGAGCGACGCAGTTGTCAATTAC
>CM042321.1:2331643-2354143 GCA_023566125.1 Zingel zingel | reverse complement strand
GCCTGTCCCTTTAAGAACCCTCCCGAAAAAGCCCAGTCTACTCCGATTGGTCAGTGTTTTCTGGATATTCCGCATCTGCGCTCTCGGAGTTTCAGTACCATCATTGCAGCCAGGGAATGACTGTAACAGCACTGTAGCGCCATTTTCTACCTATAGTCTAGTTGTGACATCACAACCGTACGGAAGTCCTGACGGCTCGTTTAAAGGCACAGATTCTGAATATGGGGTGTGTGCATTTCTCTGAGGATTGAGATTTTTAATGCTTTCACAGTATTTATATAGCACCTGAACCGGCTTTATAATACAAAATACATGGAAATCTTACTTTTTACAATATGGGACCTTTAAGTAAAAGTATGTAAGTATACTAGGTAAGTAAGTACTAATGTGTGTGAGATGTGTACCTGCAGCAGGTTGAGAGCGGGCAGAGAGCGAGCAATGAGCGCCGTCACAGACGGACACACGCCTCCAAACAGCATCAGATACTTTGGCCCCGCCCACATGGCGTCGAACAGCGCTCTGAGGGACTCGGCAGGGTCGCACTGGGAGACATGATGAACTAATGAAATACTGCGAGACCCCCTTCACCGTACCCCCACATCATCACATATGGTGTATGTATGTGGAGGGGATGTGATGATGTGGGGGGGGTATGGTGAAGGGGATGTGATGATGGGGGGGTATGGTGAAGGGGATGTGATGATGGGGGGGTATGGTGAAGGGGATGTGATGATGGGGGGGTATGGTGAAGGGGATGTGATGATGGGGGGGTATGGTGAAGGGGATGTGATGATGGGGGGGTATGGTGAAGGGGATGTGATGATGTGGGGGTATGGTGAAGGGGATGTGATGATGGGGGGGTATGGTGAAGGGGATGTGATGATGGGGGGGTATGGTGAAGGGGATGTGATGATGGGGGGGTATGGTGAAGAGGATGTGATGATGTGGGGGTATGGTGAAGGGGATGTGATGATGGGGGGGTATGGTGAAGGGGATGTGATGATGGGGGGGTATGGTGAAGGGGATGTGATGATGGGGGGGCCAAGGGAACTTGATCAGGATGCATAGTATCCTGGATCCATGAAATAACTGGCCTTTCAAAATAAAAGTCTGCCTGCCTCTATGGGAATCTAACATAGGGGTGGACTGACTTATGCCCCCTGTCTTTTAAGGAAGAACATTTATTTATTTACGATACATTATTCATTCACAAAGAAAATTGGGGTCCTTAAAGGTTGGATTTTTCCGCATTTTTTCAATTAAGGCATTAAGATCAATTTCCAAAAGATGATTTTTTTATTCCTCTTTTTAGTCAGCTTTAGCGCGGGTTCCTATACTCATGAGCAGCGCTGTACTGTGAGACATGATGACCACATGAAATACTGACAACTACAGCTGGGACGATATGCTTTCTGTCCCGATTCGGTTCTTTTACCGATCCATGGGTGCCGATTGGATTTGTGTTGGGATTTTAATTTGTTGTTATTTTAATTAATCGATTGTTTGGACTATAACATGGCCCAGTTTCTGAAAGTCAAAGGAGATGTCTTTAAAGGTGCCGACACACCGAGCCGATAATCGGCCGTCAGACAGTCTGGCGAGGTCGGTGACTGGAGTCTGTTCGGTGTGTCCCGTGCCGTCGTCCGTCCGAGGGGCCGTCGGCCTTCATTTGACATGTTGAATCGGAAGGCGGGCAGTCGGACTCAATGCCCAATCTGATTGGTGGAGAGCTAACCAGGAAACAGGAGATGAGCGTGACTAGAGCCTCTCAAAATCTGATGAAGATCTGTTAAACTGACCTTTGTTGATCTGAAATGAAGACAGATTCAGCGACTGCACGGCCTATTCCTCTCTTAACATGTTCTCAGGAACACGTTACGGTGAACTATTTTAGGACAATATGAGATCGGATTCTGAACGAGTCGCCATTATGCCCTGTTGAAAAATCCGGGAGCAGCCAGACCCACGTGACTTGTTCGTCCAATCAGCTGCCGGTTTTCATTTTTTGGGCGACAATACAGATTAGTGCCGCCTGCTGTTATGGAGACGTATTACACGCTCAAGTCGGCATCTCTTCGGTGTGTCCCGAGGCACTTTTTGGACCTCGGGGAGCCGACTGGCTTTACTGCCGACGGTCGGCCGCCGGGTTGGTGTGTCGGGGGCTTAAGGGGGGACGCACCAGGAAAAATCATTTCATCATGCAATAAAGGGAGATTTCACAGTTTTTTTTTCAAATGTATACCACATTAGACCAGGTTCAGATCCAGAATAAAGCTTTCACTAATCTGAAACTGTGTTTTTAAGAATCTTTAGCCTCTGTGGGATAATCTAGTCCAGATTTGACAAGTCTAGGTGTAGTGGTTTTGGATCTGGACCTGGTCCAATATAGTCTACATATGGAAAACAAACTGTAAAATCTCCCTTTATTGAATTCTATAAAGACAAAGCTTTCACATATCTAAAAGTGTGTTTTAGGCATAATTAATAATTTACCTTAATGACTAACATGCTTATGTCTAGGTACATTTCCCCCAGCTGTGACAGTGTGAGACCGACCTGCGAGTCCAGCAGCTGGAGCTGGATCTCATAGTCTCCCAGTGGCGGCGCTTGTCTCTTCAGGTCCAGCAGAGCGAGCCGGACAGCCGGGGACACGCCGGCGCTCTGGTTCCCGGGCATCATCCACAGCACCGGCACAGGGTGGCGGAGCTGAGCCAGCACCGGAACCGGCACCGGCCCGACAACCAGCCAGCAGACCAGCAGCAGCCAGGCCGCCTGGCCACGCCAATGCATCCTGAACCCGCCCACCCAGGCCTGGCCCGGGGAGGAGGCAGTACGGGCAAAGGCTAGGGTTTCCGGCAGTCCAAATCAGTGAAGAACAGGTAGGCCTACAGATAATTAGAAAATAAACAACAAAAATATGGGGGAAAAAACGCAAAAACTTTGAAAAAAAATGTAAAAACGCAACAAAAAAAGTGACAAAAAGTGTCAAAACGATGAAAAATGGTGACCTCGACGACAGAAAAAGCGACTTAATGACATGAAGAAAGCACCAAAGCGACTGAAAGGCGTCCAAATAGACAAAAGAGTGTAAAAACGACGAAAAAAAGCTTTAAAATTGTCGAAATAAGTGTCAAAATAACGACAAATAAAGAGCCAGAAACAGCTCAATAAGCGCCAAAAAACCCAAAGAGAGAGCGATGAAAACGTGTCGGAAAAAGCGCCAAAGATTTTGGGGGGAAAACCCCGACAAACCCAGCTGATATCGTGCCTGTAGGGCACCACATGGGTTACACCACACCGGCTCTGCCTCCGCCCGTCCACGCCGCTCCGACTGAGGGACGTTTCCTCTCCGACTCCTGCAGGGACTCTAACAAAGATCACCTCCTACACCAAACCGTGTCTGACTGTAATCCTCTGTAAGCAGCTGAGGAGATAAAAGGATCAACGTGGACACAAGATGTCACCGGGATCCTCTGCACCCTCTCCCAACACTTCATGCCGTGTGCAGGTTGGACTTATTGTAACTTAATGCCGGCGACACACTGGCTGCGTGGCGTGAGCGTGGCGTGTCAGCTGCGTGGCGTGAGCGTGGCGTGTCAGCTGCGTGGCGTGAGCGTGGCGTGTCAGCTGCGTGGCGTGAGCGTGGCGTGTCAGCTGCGTGGCGTGTCAGCTGCGTGGCGTGAGCGTGGCGTGTCAGCTGCGTGGCGTGAGCGTGGCGTGTCAGCTGCGTGGCGTGTCAGCTGCGTGGCGTGAGCGTGGCGTGTCAGCTGCGTGGCGTGAGCGTGGCGTGTCAGCTGCGTGGCGTGAGCGTGGCGTGTCAGCTGCGTGGCGTGTCAGCTGCACGGTGTGTCAGCTGCGTGGTGTGTCAGCTGCACGGCGTGTCAGCTGCGTGGCGTGTCAGCTGCGTGGCGTGAGCGTGGCGTGTCAGCTGCACGGCATGTCAGCTGCACGGCGTGTCAGCTGCACGGTGTCAGCTGCATGGCGTGTCAGCAGCGTGAGCGTGTCAGCTGCACGGCGTGTCAGCTGCATGGCGTGTCAGCTGCACGGCGTGTCAGCAGCGTGAGCGTGTCAGCTGCACGGCGTGTCAGCTGCACGGTGTCAGCTGCACGGCGTGTCAGCAGCGTGAGCGTGTCAGCTGCACGGCGTGTCAGCTGCACGGTGTGTCAGCAGCGTGAGCGTGTCAGCTGCATGGCGTGTCAGCTGCACGGCGTGTCAGCAGCGTGAGCGTGTCAGCTGCACGGCGTGTCAGCTGCACGGTGTCAGCTGCATGGCGTGTCAGCTGCACGGTGTCAGCTGCATGGCGTGTCAGCTGCACGGTGTCAGCTGCATGGCGTGTCAGCTGCACGGTGTGTCAGCTGCACGGTGTGTCAGCTGCACGGCGTGTCAGCTGCACGGCGTGTCAGCTGCACGGTGTGTCAGCTGCATGGCGTGAGCGTGGCGTGTCAGCTGCATGGCGTGAGCGTGGCGTGGCGGCTGCGTGGCGTTTTCTACGTCTTTACACACCAGAAACGTGTCTGACAGCTGCTGCTAGCCTCGTCTGGACACATGGACGTTTCCCGATGATAATCTGCACTCCAGCAGTACTATACTTCATGTTAAACATAAATATAGACGGATCTGATTACAGCAAAGACAACGTCGGCAGTGTTGACGTCAAAATAGGCTTTTGCAAGTTTTTTTTTTAACGCATCTGGATGACCAACTGACACGATTTTTTTGTTTCGCACCGCACTCGTTCGGACCCCATTCACATGCGGTCTGCGAATCTCCAGAGGAAATGAATGACTTCCTGTCGTTTAGAAGCCGTATCGGAGCTGATTTCAACTGCCAGCGTGAAAGCGGCGTAAGCCTTTCAAAATCTGATGAAGATCTGTTAACCTGACCTTTGTTGATCTGAAATGAAGACAGATTCAGCGACTGCACGGCCTATTCCTCTCTTAACATGTTCTCAGGAACACGTTACGGTGAACTATTTTAGTCCAATATGAGATCAGATTCTGAACGAGCCACCATTATGTCCTGTTGAAAAATCCGGGAGCAGCCAGACCCACGTGATGCAGAATTGACAGGTGCGACATTTGAAAATCTATAATATTTTTATTTTACATTTATATCTGCATTTATGTCAAAACCTCGAGACTTTCAAACATCAAAATGTCATTTATTAAATGTATTTGTGTCAAAATGACATATAAACATCTTTTCCTATTCTATTTTTAATGGAAACGCTTCCAACACGCTTGAAAATTAGGCGTCTGTTCTATTTCTAGCATGCACGTGCACATCACACAGGCAGTGTGCAAGTTCTAACCTGTTACCATGGGAGCCCGAAATAAAAGCTGACACGCCACGCAGCTGACACGCCACGCAGCCGACACGCCACGCAGCCGACACGCCGTGCAGTTTTTTGGTCACAAATTGTCGATGCTTTTGTCGATTCTTCTGAACTTTTTTGACGTTTGTTATTTTTCCAACATTTTTTGATTAAAAAAAATTCAAAATGCTATAAAAGTGAATACCCAAATTCAATGAAAGTAGTGAACTGATCATTTATTTTCCTTGTGAAGACTAATGGTTGTATGGAACCATCAATGTTATGTTTTTGGACAGTTTGGTTGAAAGAAACCCACATTTCTGATATAGAAACTTTTTGAAAATGGGTCAAATTTGCATGTGCGACTGCCAACAAAGATGTTCCAGCAGTGAGAGGTCTCACTCTGGAGCTAAAACAGAGACCTGAACACAGGGGGAAAAGAGGAGCTGCAGCAATGAGCAGTACAAGAACAAATATGGCGTTTTTTGAAAATGAAACAACATAATCCTAGTCTGGTACAACCTCTAAATACAATTATCAACCTGGAAATGAGCAGAATATGAGCACTTTAAGAGATAAAGCACTGCATGGCGGAGGTCTGTGCTCTCCTCGTTGTCAAATGATCTCGGATCATTCCTACAGAGGAAACTGGACACAACATCAGGGAAACAAACAAACAACATTTTTAGTTTTTTACTCAATTGAAAGACATTTTCAGAACGTCAGATTTCAGGCACATACACCCCCCCATTCAAACTGTAGACCAGCAGGTAGAAAACCAAAGTTAGGACTCAAAATAAAACTCTGAACAGTTAAGATTAAAACAAACAAACACAACTGCACTTTGATGGAGAATAGATTAAATGAATGAGCTTGAAACATCTTCAGACTATTTTTAAGGACATAATTTGTTCATTGAACCCGTTTCAGTGAATTAAAGCAGATTCAAACTTCACATTCTTGCTGAGGATTTCCAAAAAGGAGTTTGGGCAGATCACTACTAGATCTACACGCGTCTTAATTATCTTCAGGGGGATTTCAGACTTAGTCGCAGTCTCCGTGGGTCCGTTTTGAATCGGGTCTGTCCTTTAAAAAATGGTTATTTCGGCACGTAAGGATTTGGGAGTTTTTCCCCGGGTCATTTCCAATTTGCAGCCAAGATTTTGGACTTGTTAAGACCTCAAACATATTAGAAATCAAACTCATTTCAGCAGCAGTCTCTAAATTTCCAAATTCATTAAAGAAGCCCCTGCAGTCCCTGCTCGTTAGTGTATCAACTCATTTCCATAAAGATATTTTTTAACAGAGATGCACCGAATCCAGGATTGGGCTGGATATTGGGCTGGATATTGGGCTGGATATTGGGCTGGATATTGGGCTGAATATTGGGCTGAATATTGGGCTTTTTGACGGGGTTGGGTTAGAATTGTTTTCCAGGGAACTGAACCCTACGTTTGCACTACGGACGCTACGCTGGTCGCCGTCATGACGGCGCCGTTGATTACGGGAAGGTGTTAACGTAGGTGGAGCGTTCAATGCAGCAGGCTGTGAGGAAGTGGAAATGGAACTGGTGAGCATGAGAGGGTGGAACGCCAGAGCAGGGGGAATGAGAGGGGGAGACGCCAGAGCAGGGGGAATGAGAGGGGGAGACGCCAGAGCAGGGGGAATGAGAGGGGGAAACGTCAGAGCAGGGGGAATGAGAGGGGGGAACACCAGAGCAGGGGGAATGAGAGGGGGAAACGCCAGAGCAGGGGGAATGAGAGGGGGAGACGCCAGAGCAGGGGGAATGAGAGGGGGAGACGCCAGAGCAGGGGGAATGAGAGGGGGAGACGCCAGAGCAGGGGGAATGAGAGGGGGAAACGTCAGAGCAGGGGGAATGAGAGGGGGGAACACCAGAGCAGTGGGAATGAGAGGGGGAAACGCCAGAGCAGTGGGAATGAGAGGGGGAGACGCCAGAGCAGGGGGAATGAGAGGGGGAACACCAGAGCAGGGGGAATGAGAGGGGGGAAATAGAAGATATTCCTTTTTAACCAAAACGTAGCAATGTGAATGAAGTCAGAATATTGTCTTTTACGAGAGTCAAAGATCATCAGCACGTGCGGAAATAATTCCAACCACAGCTGCTCCGAGTCCTCGTCACGCTCCGTGCAGTTTGTAAAGAGCTAAATCAACTCTGTCCTTTAGCGGGCTCTCTGGGCCGACCAGTCTGACGGCCGGGTCCCCTCCCTCTGCCGCCGCCTCCTCCTCCTCCTCCTCCTCCTCCTCCTCCCTTCTTCCTCTTGTGTCCCGGTCTCTGTCCGCTGAGCCCCCCTGCCTCCTCCCTGCTGGCTGCATGAGCCCACAGGGCGTCGTAGCAGCCTGGCGCCTGGTATCCGTGCTGGCTGGCGTCCAGCGGCTCTCTGCAGAGCAGGATCCAGACGGCGGGCACGTTCCTGCTGACCGTGAGACTGTCGAGGCCGGCGGCGGGCTCAAGCGGCTCCCACACCTCGTCCACGCGGCTGAACAGCAGCCGGGTGAGCTGGTGCAGCCCCTTCACGCGCCGCTTCACGATCTCGACACACGTGACGGCTTTAGACACGCCTTTCCCGGTCGCCGTGAAGACGATGTGTTGGCAGAGCGGCCGGCCCGCTGCGTCCGGTTGTCCCTGCGCAGCCACGCCTCCGTCCTCGGCCGCGGGTCGCGGTTTGACCTCCACGCGGCTCAGAGCGTAACGCAGCAGGTTGCGGATCTTGCTGCCGTCTTTGACGCGGACCTCTGGCGTGTCGGGGGGGAGGCCGGGGAACGGACAGACGCACGGCTGCTCCACCGTCCGAGCTTTACTGTAGTTCTCCATCTGCAGACGGACAGAGGGAAGTAGAGCTGGGCAACATGGAGGAAATCAAACATCCCGATATTTTTGACCAAATACCTCGATGTCGACATTGTGGCGATATTGTAGATTTGACAATATTGGTGCTTTCACATAATATGCACACAATGAATGAATGAATGTGTGTAACGCAGCCTTTCAAACCAGTTTGCAGATTATCTGTATCTGCGTGATAACCGATAAAGTCAATGAAAGGAAAATAATTTCCAAATTTCTTTTACTGAACAAATTGAACATAAGAGGCTGAACTAAAAACAGAATGACCGTTCCTTTTAAAGTGCAGTTCATTCATATTTTCAACCAACAAACACAAAAATATCGGGAGACGATACATAAACGATATACTGTGCAGCCCTAGACAGAGTCCATGAGTGGTTAGTTACAAAGTTACTATTGCTCAACCCACCAGACTCCATTTAAAAAAGCTCTACTTTTAGCGTGCATAGAGCCAACGTATTCTCACATGTAAATCAGTGAACTGTGTGTTTATTTTATTTGTGATGGTTGGAAAAGAGGAAAGATGACCCCAAAACGGCTTTTCGCAGTTATATTTTGTTTCTGTCGACTTCGAAGTTTGACGAACGTCAGAGTCAGTCTGACCAGTTTTGGTGCAGACAGCAGTTAGTCTGTACAATTAAACTAAAACAGACATGTTTTTGTGTATGAAATGTACGCCGAATTAATAACTAAGTCGTAATAATTCAAAAACGTGTAAAAAAATCGTTGTGCCATGAGTTTCGGTTCACCGGTGACAAAGTAAACGTTAAATCTACAGTATTTGTAACGGAGTTCGGCGCGGGGACTTTTCTGAACGGTACAGGCGCTTTGAGGCTCGACTAACGTATTACTTGCAAAGGAAAGATTAATTAAACGTCGTTTCACTGAACTCATCCAACACACACTTCAGTAGTTCAGATAGGGTGAAGAATGACAGATAACTGAACCGACTTCGTTATCGGCTGTCAACATGTGCGGCTAAGCTACATGCTAATTAGCTTAGCTTGTGTTGACGGAAATGTGCTGAATGCAGAAACACCAAGAGCCCTGATAACAGTGTGACTTATTTGTTATAATATCGACTCAAGTACATTCATTTTAAGGTCATAATCTTACCAGGTGCTACTGAACTCTGCACATGTTCACTTCTGCTGCGACACTTGACGTTACCGTATCGCGATGAGAACTGTCGTGAAGCAGGCAGCTTCTTAACCCTCCTGGGTGGAGGAAGTATTCACATCCTTTACTGCAGTCAACGTACTCAATACCAAACACTACAAATACTCTGTTGCAGTAAAAATCCAGCACTGAAAATGTTACTTCAGTCAAAGTATGTAAGTAACATTACAGTCAGAACTACTCATTTCTGACACATAGGCGTAATTTATGTTACACTACACTGTGTGTGTGTGTGTGTGAGAGTGTGTGTGTGTGTGTGTGTGAGTGTGTGTGTCTGTCTCTGTGTGAGTGTGAGTCTGTGTGTGTGTGTGAGTCTGTGTGTGTGTGTGAGTCTGTGTGTGTGTGTGTGTGAGAGTCGGTGTGTGTGAGTCTGTGTGTGTGAGTCTGTGTGTGTGTGTGTCTGTGTGTGTGTGTGTGTGTGTGTGTGTGTCTGTGTGTGAGTGTCTGTGTGTGTGTGTGTGTGTGTGAGTCTGTGTGTGTGTGAGTCTGTGTGTGTGTGTGTGTGTGTGTGTGTGCGTGTGTGTGTGTGTGTGCGAGTCTGTGTGTGTGTGTGTGTGTGTGTGTGTGAGTCTGTGTGTGTGTGTGTGTGTGTGTGTCTGTGTGCGAGTCTGTGTGTGTGTGTGTGTGTGTGTGTGTCTGTGTGTGAGTCTGTGTGTGTGTGTGTGTGCGCGAGTCTGTGTGTGTGTTCTATCAGAAACCCAAATTTCTGATACAGAATCTTTTTGAAAATGGGTCATATCTGACCCGAGGACAACAGGAGGGGTAACCTTTTTGAGAGCTATTTGTTTATTTATTTGTTTATTTATTTGTTTGTTTATTTATCTATCTGCTCTAGCTTTTCTAACGTTTCAGACACAGACATGGAAACAGTAACGGTCCAAAATGAGGTGAAATTGCATCCTTTCTTTATTGAAAACAGTCACATTTTCCTCCGGCCCCCCTGCCTCACATGGGCACCTCAAGTCTTCCACAAACCCAGAGGAAATAATCCATGTTTGTGACATTATGGGATAGTTAATACTGAAGGATTAATGTTCCTACTTTTGCTACAATCAAAAAAAGATCTGAATGAAACTCCTCCCATCCCGTCAGGCAGTGAGCGTCCACCTCCGTAGTGACATCACTGGTTACCCAGCAACTTGTAGTCCACACATGATTGGCTGCTGAGAAGTCAAAGGTCCAGAGAGTAGGGGGGGGGGGGGGGGGGGGGGGGTGAGAATCGCCAGAGGTCCCTGCAATATATTTCTGAGTTACAGCAATTTAGTACCTTTTTTTTATTTCTTCAAATTCAAATTATGTCATCGGAGGAAAATTTCGTGAACATCCGTTTTTATCTATAAACATAAATTTCTCCGTTTGATCTAGTGGACTGAGAACGCTTTTCATTTTATTATTTTGGTACCAAAAAGCTACATTCTCACGTGCAGTTTAGAGCCGAAATAACAATTATTCAAGTTCTCGTCCCGGACAGTCCTGTAACTTCGCCAGAGATGCACCGAATCCAGGATTGGGCTGGATATTGGGCTGGATATTGGGCTGGATATTGGGCTGGATATTGGGCTGGATATTGGGCTGGATATTGGGCTGGATATTGGGCTGGATATTGGGCTGGATATTGGGCTTTTTGACGGGGTTGGGTTAGAATTATTTTCCAGGGAACTGAACCCTACGCTTGCACTCCGGGCGCTACGCTGGTCGCCGTAATGACGGCGCCGTTGATCACGGGAAGGTGTTAACGTAGGTGGAGCGTTCAATGCAGCAGGCTGTGAGGAAGTGGAAATGGAACTGGTGAGCAGAAAAAGTGATGTTTGGCAGCACTTTCAGTCAAAAGAAGGCCGTTCAAGTCCAGCTACATGTTCAATCTGCAATGCTGATTAGTCTGGTGGTGGCGAGGACCCTAAACAATACACAACATCACCGCTGTTACAACATCTGGTATCAAACATCTGGAAGAAGACGAGTTGTGATGAAGGAATCTACAGACAGCAGCCAGAATGGAGTAACTTCAGGTACGGCAAAGGAAGGACAGTCCCTGCTGACTTCATTAATGTGTTGACTGAGTTCATGGACTGAGGATGGGAGGAGGACTCAGCACAATCTCAACCACTGGATTCGGTATTCGGTGCATCCCTAGCTGCAACTAACGATTATTTTCATTGTCAATTCTCTGGAACATTTTCTCAGTGAACGGATGAGTTGTTTGGTCTCTAAAATGTGGATCAGTGTTTCCCAAAAAGCCCAAGATGATGTCGTCAAATGTCTCGTTTTGTTCCCAACTCAAAGATCTTCAGCGTCCTGTCCCAGAGGAGAGAAGAGACTAGAAGATACTCACATTTAACGAGCTGACAGCAGAGAAGATTTCCTGTTTTATCATAAATATATGACTCAAACTGATCAATCATCAAAATAGAAGATCAAATTAATAGATGACAACTGAATCTTTGCAGCTCTGGCTGAACATTATTCATGATTACAATGATGAGCTCTCTCTGTGTGTGTGTGTGTGTGTGTGTGTGTGTGTGTGTGTGTGTGTGTGTGTGTGTGTGTGTGTGTTGTCACGTGTGATTGTGTGTGTGTCTGTGTGTGTGTGTGTGTGTGTGTGTTGTCACGTGTGATTGTGTGTGTGTGTGTGTGTGTGTGTCTGTGTGTGTCTGTGTGTCTGTGTGTGTGTGTGTGTGTGTGTGTTTGTTTGTGTGTGTGTTTTGTCATGTGTGATTGTGTGTGTGAGATTGTGTGTGTGTGTGTGTGTGTGATTGTGTGTGTGTGTGTGAGTTTGTTTTGTCATGTGTGATTGTGTGTGTGAGATTGTGTGTGTGTGTTGTCACGTGTGATTGTGTGTGTGAGATTGTGTGTGTGTTGTCACGTGTGATTGTGTGTGTGTGTGTGTGTGTGTGTGTGTGTGTGTGTGTGTGTGTGTGTGTGTGTGTGGCTGTGTGTGTGTGTGTGTGTGTGGCTGTGTCTGTGTCTGTGTGTGTGTCTGTGTCTGTGTGTGTGTGTGTGTCTGTGTGTCTGTGTCTCTGTGTCTCTGTGTGTGTGTGTGTGTGTGTGTGTGTGTGTGTGTGTGTGTGTGTGTGTGTGTGTGTGTGTGTGTGTGTGTGTGTGTGTGTGTGTGTGTGTGTGTGGCTCTGTGTGTGTGTGTGTGTTGAACAGTTGACAACTAATCATTTAATCTTTGCAGCTCTGGTGCAGTTTAAATAATCAACTTGGCGTTAGTGCATCGATACAGTAATGCCACAAAAAATATCGCGATACTCGGGAGCTCGGGTAGCTCACCTGGTAGAGCGTGCACCCATGTACAGAGGCTCAGTCCCTGACGCAGCGGCCGCAGGTCCGATTCCGACCTGTGGCCCTTTGCTGCATGTCATTCCCCCTCTCTCTCCCCCTTTTCAGGTCTAAGCTGTCCTGTCACAAATAAAGGCCTAAAATGCAAAAAAAAATTAAATATGGCGATACATTGCTGAGTGGATTTTCCCGCCTTCTTCCCGCCTCGCTCCGTCAGACTTGGAGAGACGAGATCTCGGCGTCTGCCGGTCCTGCTCGCGGCGTCGGCGAGTTTGTCGCCTCGTGTAGCTTCATGTGGTTGCGGAAGGTCCTGGGTTTGCTCAGGTTCTTCTTGCAGATGTTGCAGAAGTACGGCCGGGCGTTGGAGTGCCTGCTGTCCATGTGGTAGGTGAGCTCCAGGGTGCGGCTGAAGCTCTTGCTGCACAGCGGACACGGGAAGCGCACCCCCGAGTGCGTCAGCTGGTGGCACTTAAGCACGCTCTGCTGTTTAAAGGTCTTCTGGCAGATGGTGCACTGGTACGGCCGGGCGTCGGCGTGCAGCCGCTGGTGGCGCCGCAGGGCGCTAGAGAAGGCAAAGCTCCGGTTGCACTCGGTGCAGGTGTAGGGCTTCTCGCCCGTGTGGGTCCTCTGGTGCTCCCTCATGTGCGCCTGCTGGATGAAGCTCTTCCTGCAGATGGGGCACTGGAACGGACGCTCGCCCGAGTGGATCCTCAGGTGTTTCTGCAGAGCTGACGCCTTGAAACAGTCGCGGCCACACACGGGACAGCAGTGCTTACTTTTCCCAGCGCCTCCGCTGTCTGCCTGGATCTCAGAGCGGCCATCTTGTTCTGTCAGGACAGAGACACAAAGGGGAATGATTTAAAAGGTGCAGTAGGTAAGCCTTCTAAAACTAACTTTCTGTCATATTTGCTGAAACTGTTCCTATGTTCCAGTAGAACTACATGAAGCAGGTCATTTAAATAATCCAGCTCCTCTGGCTCCACATACAGCCTGCAGTTGTATTTACAAAAATCCACCGCTCCCTGTTCAGATGCACCAATCAGGGCCGGGGGGGGGGGGGGGGGGGGGGGGGGGGGGGGGGGGTGTGTCTAACTGCGTGTCAATCACTGCTCATGCACACATTCATTCTCCCTTGTGGGGGGAGGGGCTGACTTTTCCACGACTTTTTCCAATTACTTTTTCACGACTTTTCCAATTACTTTTTCATGACTTTTCCAATTACTTTTTCATGACTTTTCCAATTACTTTTTCATGACTTTTCCAATTACTTTTTCATGACTTTTCCATGACTTTAATACTTTTTCATGACTTTTTCAATTACTTTTTCATAAACTTTTCCACGACTTTTTCATGACTTTTCCACGACTTTTTCATGACTTTTTAAATTACTTTTTCATAAACTTTTCCACGACTTTTTCATGACTTTTTCAATTACTTTTTCATGACTTTTCCACGACTTTTTCATGACTTTTTAAATTACTTTTTCATAAACTTTTCCACGACTTTTTCATGACTTTTCCACGACTTTTTCAATTACTTTTCCACGACTTTTTCAATTACTTTTTCAATTACTTTTTCATGACTTTTCCAATTACTTTTTCATGACTTTTCCACAACTTTTCCATGACTTTTTCATGACTTTTCCAATTACTTTTTCATGACTTTTCCAATAACTTTTTATGACTTTTCCAATTACTTTTTATGACTTTTCCACGACTTTAATACTTTTTCATGACTTTTTCAATTACTTTTTCAATTACTTTTTCATGACTTTTCAATTACTTTTCCACGACTTTTCCACAACTTTTTCATGACTTTTCCACGACTTTTTCTATTACTTTTTCATGACTTTTCCACGACTTTTTCAATTACTTTTTCATGACTTTTCCAATTACTTTTTCATGACTTTTTCACGACTTTTTCAATTACTTTTTCATGACTTTTCCAATTACTTTTCCATGACTTTTCCACGACTTTTCCAATTACTTTTTCATGACTTTTCCAATTACTTTTCCCACGACTTTTCCAATTACTTTTTTATTACTTTTCCACAACTTTAATACTTTTCCACGACTTTTCCATGACTTTTTCCAATTACTTTTTCACGACTTTTTCATTACTTTTTCATTACTTTTCCTATTACTTTTTAATGACTTTTTCACGACTTTTTCAATTACTTTTTCATGACTTTTTCATGACTTTTCCACGACTTTTCCAATTACTTTTTCATGACTTTTTCACGACTTTTTCAATTACTTTTTCATGACTTTTCAATTACTTTTTCATGACTTTTTCAATTACTTTTTCATGAATTTTTCAATTACTTTTTCATGACTTTTTCACGACTTTTTCACGACTTTTTCAATTACTTTTTCAATTACTTTTTCATGACTTTTTCAATTACTTTTCCATGACTTTTTCACGACTTTTTCAATTACTTTTTCATGACTTTTCCACGACTTTTCCAATTACTTTTTCAATTACTTTTTCACGACTTTTCCACGACTTTTCCACGACTTTTCCACGACTTTTCCAATTACTTTTTCATGACTTTTCCACGACTTTTTCAATTACTTTTTCAATTACTTTTTCACGACTTTTCCACGACTTTTCCACGACTTTTCCAATTACTTTTCCATGACTTTTTCACGACTTTTTCAATTACTTTTTCATGACTTTTCCACGACTTTTCCATGACTTTTTCAATTACTTTTTCATGACTTTTCCACGACTTTATCAATTACTTTTTCACGACTTTTTCAATTACTTTTTCATGACTTTTCCACGACTTTTTCATGACTTTTCCATGACTTTTTCAATTACTTTTTCATGACTTTTCCACGACTTTTTCTATTACTTTTTCATGACTTTTCCACGACTTTTCCAATTACTTTTTCACGAGTTTTTCATGACTTTTCCAATTACTTTTTTATGACTTTTCCATGACTTTTCCACGACTTTTTCAATTAGTTTTTCATGACTTTTTCATGACTTTTCCACGACTTTTTCAATTACTTTTTCAAGACTTTTTCAATTACTTTTTCAAGACTTTTTCAATTACTTTTTCATGACTTTTTCAATTACTTTTTCATTACTTTTTCAATTACTTTTTCATGACTTTTCCACGACTTTTTCATGACTTTTTCAATTATTTTTTCATGACTTTTCCACGACTTTTTCATGACTTTTCCATGACTTTTTTATGACTTTTTCATGACTTTTTCAATTACTTTTTCATGACTTTTCCACGACTTTTTCATGACTTTTTCATGACTTTTCCACGACTTTTTTATGACTTTTTCATGACTTTTCCAATTACTTT
The DNA here is from genome assembly GCA_023566125.1 of Zingel zingel. Classification (NCBI taxonomy): domain Eukaryota; kingdom Metazoa; phylum Chordata; class Actinopteri; order Perciformes; family Percidae; genus Zingel; species Zingel zingel. Next base: position 2,338,180 of record CM042321.1, on the reverse strand, counting down.
TCCATGACTTTTTCACGACTTTTTCAATTACTTTTTCATGACTTTTCCACGACTTTTCCACGACTTTTTCATGACTTTTCCAATTACTTTTCCATGACTTTTTCACGACTTTTTCAATTACTTTATGACTTTTCCATGACTTTTCCACGACTTTTTCATGACTTTTCCAATTACTTTTTCATGACTTTTCCACGACTTTTCCACGACTTTTCCAATTACTTTTTTATGACTTTTCCACGACTTTTCCAATTACTTTTTTATGACTTTTCCACGACTTTAATACTTTTCCACGACTTTTTCATGACTTCTTCATGACTTTTTCAATTACTTTTCCACGACTTTTTCATGACTTTTCAATTACTTTTTCACGACTTTTCCAATTACTTTTCCACGACTTTTCCAATTACTTTTCCATGACTTTTCCACGACTTTTTCAATTACTTTTCCATGACTTTTCCACGACTTTTCCAATTACTTTTTCATGACTTTTTCATGACTTTTTCATGACTTTTCCACGACTTTTTCAATTACTTTTTCATGACTTTTCCACGACTTTTTCCAATTACTTTTTCACGACTTTTCCAATTACTTTTTCATGACTTTTCCAATTACTTTTTCATGACTTTTCCAATTACTTTTTCATGACTTTTCCACGACTTTTCCAATTACTTTTTCATGACTTTTCCACGACTTTTTCATGACTTTTCCATGACTTTTTCAATTACTTTTTCATGACTTTTCCACGACTTTTCCAATTACTTTTTCAATTACTTTTTCACGACTTTTCCACGACTTTTCCACGACTTTTCCACGACTTTTCCACGACTTTTTCAATTACTTTTTCAATTACTTTTTCACGACTTTTCCACGACTTTTCCACGACTTTTCCAATTACTTTTCCATGACTTTTTCACGACTTTTTCAATTACTTTTTCATGACTTTTCCACGACTTTTCCATGACTTTTTCAATTACTTTTTCATGACTTTTCCACGACTTTATCAATTACTTTTTCACGACTTTTTCAATTACTTTTTCATGACTTTTCCACGACTTTTTCATGACTTTTCCATGACTTTTTCAATTACTTTTTCATGACTTTTCCACGACTTTTTCTATTACTTTTTCATGACTTTTCCACGACTTTTCCAATTACTTTTTCACGAGTTTTTCATGACTTTTCCAATTACTTTTTTATGACTTTTCCATGACTTTTCCACGACTTTTTCAATTACTTTTCCACGACTTTTTCAATTACTTTTTCAAGACTTTTTCAATTACTTTTTCATGACTTTTTCAATTACTTTTTCATGACTTTTTCAATTACTTTTTCATGACTTTTTCAATTACTTTTTCATGACTTTTCCACGACTTTTTCATGACTTTTTCAATTATTTTTTCATGACTTTTCCACGACTTTTTCATGACTTTTCCATGACTTTTTTATGACTTTTTCATGACTTTTTCAATTACTTTTTCATGACTTTTCCACGACTTTTTCATGACTTTTCCACGACTTTTTTATGACTTTTTCATGACTTTTCCAATTACTTTTCCATGACTTTTTCACGACTTTTTCAATTACTTTTTCATGACTTTTCCACGACTTTTCCACGACTTTTTCATGACTTTTCCAATTACTTTTCCATGACTTTTTCACGACTTTTTCAATTACTTTATGACTTTTCCATGACTTTTCCACGACTTTTTCATGACTTTTCCAATTACTTTTTCATGACTTTTCCACGACTTTTCCACGACTTTTCCAATTACTTTTTTATGACTTTTCCACGACTTTTCCAATTACTTTTTTATGACTTTTCCACGACTTTAATACTTTTCCACGACTTTTTCATGACTTCTTCATGACTTTTTCAATTACTTTTCCACGACTTTTTCATGACTTTTCAATTACTTTTTCACGACTTTTCCAATTACTTTTCCACGACTTTTCCAATTACTTTTCCATGACTTTTCCACGACTTTTTCAATTACTTTTCCATGACTTTTCCACGACTTTTCCAATTACTTTTTCATGACTTTTTCATGACTTTTTCATGACTTTTCCACGACTTTTTCAATTACTTTTTCATGACTTTTCCACGACTTTTTCCAATTACTTTTTCACGACTTTTCCAATTACTTTTTCATGACTTTTCCAATTACTTTTTCATGACTTTTCCACGACTTTTCCAATTACTTTTTCATGACTTTTCCACGACTTTTTCATGACTTTTCCATGACTTTTTCAATTACTTTTTCATGACTTTTTCACGACTTTTCCAATTACTTTTTCATGACTTTTCCAATTACTTTTTCATGACTTTTCCATGACTTTAATACTTTTTCATGACTTTTTCAATTACTTTTTCATAAACTTTTCCACGACTTTTTCATGACTTTTCCACGACTTTTTCATGACTTTTTAAATTACTTTTTCATAAACTTTTCCACGACTTTTTCATGACTTTTTCAATTACTTTTTCATGACTTTTCCACGACTTTTTCATGACTTTTTAAATTACTTTTTCATAAACTTTTCCACGACTTTTTCATGACTTTTCCACGACTTTTTCAATTACTTTTTCAATTACTTTTTCAATTACTTTTTCATGACTTTTCCAATTACTTTTTCATGACTTTTCCACAACTTTTTCATGACTTTTCCACAACTTTTCCATGACTTTTCCAATTACTTTTTCATGACTTTTCCAATTACTTTTTCATGACTTTTCCAATTACTTTTTATGACTTTTCCAATTACTTTTTATGACTTTTCCACGACTAATACTTTTTCATGACTTTTTCAATTACTTTTTCAATTACTTTTTCATGACTTTTCAATTACTTTTCCACGACTTTTCCACAACTTTTTCATGACTTTTCCACGACTTTTTCTATTACTTTTTCATGACTTTTCCACGACTTTTTCAATTACTTTTTCATGACTTTTCCAATTACTTTTTCATTACTTTTTCACGACTTTTTCAATTACTTTTTCATGACTTTTCCAATTACTTTTCCATGACTTTTCCACGACTTTTCCAATTACTTTTTCATGACTTTTCCAATTACTTTTCCACGACTTTTCCAATTACTTTTTTATTACTTTTCCACAACTTTAATACTTTTCCACGACTTTTCCATGACTTTTTCCAATTACTTTTTCACGACTTTTTCATTACTTTTCCTATTACTTTTTTATGACTTTTTCACGACTTTTTCAATTACTTTTTCATGACTTTTTCATGACTTTTCCACGACTTTTCCAATTACTTTTTCAATTACTTTTTCATGACTTTTTCACGACTTTTTCAATTACTTTTTCATGACTTTTTCAATTACTTTTTCAATTACTTTTTCATGACTTTTTCATGACTTTTTCACGACTTTTTCAATTACTTTTTCAATTACTTTTTCAATTACTTTTTCATGACTTTTTCAATTACTTTTCCATGACTTTTTCACGACTTTTTCAATTACTTTTTCATGACTTTTCCACGACTTTTCCAATTACTTTTTCAATTACTTTTTCACGACTTTTCCACGACTTTTCCACGACTTTTCCAATTACTTTTTCATGACTTTTCCACGACTTTTTCAATTACTTTTTCAATTACTTTTTCACGACTTTTCCACGACTTTTCCAATTACTTTTCCATGACTTTTTCACGACTTTTTCAATTACTTTTTCATGACTTTTCCACGACTTTTCCATGACATTTTCAATTACTTTTTCATGACTTTTCCACGACTTTATCAATTACTTTTTCACGACTTTTTCAATTACTTTTTCATGACTTTTCCATGACTTTTTCAATTACTTTTTCATGACTTTTCCACGACTTTTTCTATTACTTTTTCATGACTTTTCCACGACTTTTCCAATTACTTTTTCACGAGTTTTTCATGACTTTTCCAATTACTTTTTTATGACTTTTCCATGACTTTTCCACGACTTTTTCAATTAGTTTTTCATGACTTTTTCATGACTTTTCCACGACTTTTTCAATTACTTTTTCAAGACTTTTTCAATTACTTTTTCATGACTTTTTCAATTACTTTTTCATGACTTTTTCAATTACTTTTTCATGACTTTTTCAATTACTTTTTCATGACTTTTCCACGACTTTTTCATGACTTTTTCAATTACTTTTTCATGACTTTTCCACGACTTTTTCATGACTTTTCCATGACTTTTTTATGACTTTTTCATGACTTTTTCAATTACTTTTTCATGACTTTTCCACGACTTTTTCATGACTTTTTCATGACTTTTTCATGACTTTTTCATGACTTTTCCACGACTTTTTTATGACTTTTTCATGACTTTTCCAATTACTTTTCCATGACTTTTTCACGACTTTTTCAATTACTTTTTCATGACTTTTCCACGACTTTTCCACGACTTTTTCATGACTTTTCCAATTACTTTTCCATGACTTTTTCACGACTTTTTCAATTACTTTATGACTTTTCCATGACTTTTCCACGACTTTTTCATGACTTTTCCAATTACTTTTTCATGACTTTTCCACGACTTTTCCACAACTTTTCCAATTACTTTTTTATGACTTTTCCACGACTTTTTCATGACTTCTTCATGACTTTTTCAATTACTTTTCCACGACTTTTTCATGACTTTTCAATTACTTTTTCACGACTTTTCCAATTACTTTTCCACGACTTTTCCAATTACTTTTCCATGACTTTTCCACGACTTTTTCAATTACTTTTCCATGACTTTTCCACGACTTTTCCAATTACTTTTTCATGACTTTTCCACGACTTTTTCATGACTTTTCCATGACTTTTCCAATTACTTTTTCATGACTTTTCCAATTACTTTTTCATGACTTTTCCACGACTTTTTCATGACTTTTCCACGACTTTTTCAATTACTTTTTCAGGACTTTTCCACGACTTTATCAATTACTTTTTCATGACTTTTTCAATTACTTTTCCAATTACTTTTCCACGACTTTTCCAATTACTTTTCCAAGACTTTTCCAATTACTTTTCCATGACTTTTCCACGACTTTTTCAATTACTTTTTCATGACTTTTCCACGACTTTTTCATGACTTTTCCATGACTTTTCCAATTACTTTTTCATGACTTTTCCAATTACTTTTTCATGACTTTTCCACGACTTTTTCATGACTTTTCCACGACTTTTTCATGACTTTTCCAATTACTTTTTCATGACTTTTCCACGACTTTTCCACAACTTTTCCAATTACTTTTTTATGACTTTTCCACGACTTTTTCATGACTTCTTCATGACTTTTTCAATTACTTTTCCACGACTTTTTCATGACTTTTCAATTACTTTTTCACGACTTTTCCAATTACTTTTCCACGACTTTTCCAATTACTTTTCCATGACTTTTCCACGACTTTTTCAATTACTTTTCCATGACTTTTCCACGACTTTTCCAATTACTTTTTCATGACTTTTCCACGACTTTTTCATGACTTTTCCATGACTTTTCCAATTACTTTTTCATGACTTTTCCAATTACTTTTTCATGACTTTTCCACGACTTTTTCATGACTTTTCCACGACTTTTTCAATTACTTTTTCAGGACTTTTCCACGACTTTATCAATTACTTTTTCATGACTTTTTCAATTACTTTTCCAATTACTTTTCCACGACTTTTCCAATTACTTTTCCAAGACTTTTCCAATTACTTTTCCATGACTTTTCCACGACTTTTTCAATTACTTTTTCATGACTTTTCCACGACTTTTTCATGACTTTTCCATGACTTTTCCAATTACTTTTTCATGACTTTTCCAATTACTTTTTCATGACTTTTCCACGACTTTTTCATGACTTTTCCACGACTTTTTCAATTACTTTTCCACGACTTTTCAATTACTTTTCCACGACTTTTTCAATAACTTTTCCATGACTTTTCAATTACTTTTTTGGCAAATTTCCATGAATATGTATTCCTGAAAATGTCAGTCGACATTACACAATAAGAATAGAAATCTGTGTTAAAGTTGACCCTCAGAGGTTTAACAATAACATGAATGACAATGTATATGGTTCATAGTGGGAGTCGTAATATCGCGCCCCGAATAGAACGGTGAGGTTAGGACGACATGAAATACATTTATTAATCACATATTATTATGCTGTGCTAAGAAAAAAATTCCATGACTTTTCCAAAACCTTTCCAGGCCTGGAATTCGCTGAACGTGTGAACTGAGAATTGTTAAAATCCAAGCGATGTGACGTAATAAACGTGTGACGTACCGATCAGCGCCGGTCTCCAGTCCTCTTCCTCTCCGTCAGAGTTTATCAAACCGCCGACGTCTTCGTCCTCGTCCTCCTTCAACAGCGGCGTGTCCTGGTCGCCATGGTTACCAGTTAGCGGTCCTGACGTAGCGAAGGTAGAAAGGTCTTCCGAGTCCTGCAGACATCGTTTAGAGAGATGACCAAAACAATCTCAACTCCCAGGCTTATTTAGTAGCTCTTCTGGAGCTTTCCATCATCTCACACGAAGACGATAAAAAGCACTCTTG
>CM042321.1:2311643-2324143 GCA_023566125.1 Zingel zingel | reverse complement strand
GTCCTGATTATTTACATGGAGTCTGGTGGAAATATGCCGGCTCTATACACGCTAAAAGTGCTGATTATTTACATGGAGTCTGGTGGAAATATGCTGGATTCTATACACGCTAAAAGTCCTGATTATTTACATGGAGTCTGGTGGAGATATGCTGGCTCTATACATGCTAAAAGTCCTGATTATTTACATGGAGTCTGGTGGAGATATACTGGCTCTGTACACGCTAAAAGTCCTGATTATTTACATGGAGTCTGGTGGAAATATGCTGGCTCTATACACGCTAAAAGTCCTGATTATTTACATGGAGTCTGGTGTAGTTTGGTGATGGTGATTTCAGGGCTGTTCCATGTTAAACTAAAAGGATCTTACTCTTTAACTAAAAGGTTTATCTCTGTAGGGATCCTTTCATAATGTTGTCAGACACTTAGAATAATAATCTGAGTCTGTCAGCGGCAGAAACAGAACTTTTAGTGGACGCTGACTGACTCTGAACATTTGTCCTGTAGGGTTACATTACAGCCCGGTTCACAGCAGCCAGTTACAGCGTTCTCGCTCAATAATGGACCAATTTCAAAGATTTTTCTCCACATTTGTCACTTAGACTTCACTATCACACTATGGAAAAATAGGGTCCACAAACATGTTATCCACAACAACGACATCTTGATGCAACATTGAGATGAAATCAGCCAACAGATCCAGCCGGAGTCTGCTTCTTCATCACGAAAACAAACACTGATGCATCACAGCTGATGGAGTCAAACACACACGGACACGCACACACAGCAGCACCACAATGAGCCACAATACAGCCCACTGATTGGTCCACAGCGAATAGACTTACGGCGGGCGGTCTGCTGGCCGCTGGCAGCAAACAAACACAGTCGCAGTCCTGCTGAGAAACACACGAGTCATCCTCCTGAACACAATCGCAGCCTCTGATTGGCTCCTTCAGCTTCATCTGAACTGACTTTTAGATTTCTTTTTAGTTAGTTTTCAAAATGTGTTTGCTGTAGGGCTGTCAATCGATAGAAAAAAAATGGAATCGAATTAATTACATACTCTGTAATTAATTAATCTAAATTAATCGCTTACATAATTAACGGTGCCTGAACCGATACTTTTTAAGAAAGTAAAAAAAGAAAAGACCGAGATTAGTTGCTGAATTTCTATAGTTAATCGCATGTTTTAACACAATATTAATTATTTTGTATTTCAGAACAGTTTTTAAGTCCATATTAACACTGGAAAGCCATTCTTACAAGTGGATCTTGATTGGGAATCAAATGAATGCAAAGAAAGTGACTTTATGAACTTGATTTTAAGATTTGTAATTATTTATTTACTGTAAACAAAAGAAAAATGTGTGAATCTGTCGTTATTGCACAATTCCTCCAAGTACCTAAAAATCCCTCTCCTTACCAGAGTCAATCTAGTGTTCAGTAACTCCTAAATAATGTAGATTACTCACTGACGTCCAGTGATCAGAGGTTAATGAGACAGCGTTTGCAGCAGTTCCAGTGTGGCTGCTTTCTCCGTATCGTACAGGCTATGTGTGTGTGTGTGTGTGTGTGTGTGTGTGTGTGTATGTGTGTGTGTGTGTGTGTGTGTGTGTGTGTGTGTGTGTGTGTGTGTGTGTGTGTGTGTGTGTGTGTGTGGGGCTGCTTTCTCCGTGTCGTACAGGCTGTGTGTCTGTATGTATATATATATATATATGTGTGTATGTGTGTGTGTGTGTGTGTGTGTGTGTGTGTGTGTGTCTGTGTGTGTGTGTCTGTGTGTGTGAGTGGCTGCTTTCTCCGTGTCGTACAGGCTGTGTGTCTGTATGTATATATATGTGCGTGTGTGTGTATGTGTGTGTGTGTGTGTGTGTGTGTGTGTGTGTGTGTGTGTGTGTGTGTGTCTGTATGTATGTATGTATGTATGTATGTGTGTGTGGCTGCTTTCGCCGTGTCGTACAGGCTGTGTGTCTGTATGTATGTCTGTGTGTGTCTGTGTGTGTGTGTGTGTGTGTGTGTGTGTGTGTGTGTGTGTGTGTGTGTGTGTGTGTGTGTGTGTGTGTGTGGCTGCTTTCTCCGTGTCGTACAGGCTGTGTGTCTGTATGTATATATATGTGTGTGTGTGTGTGTGTGTGTGTGTGTGTATGTGTATGTGTGTGTGTGTGTGTGTGTGTGTGTCTGTATGTATGTATGTATGTGTATGTGTGTGTGTGTGTGGCTGCTTTCGCCGTGTCATACAGGCTGTGTGGGGCTGCTGTCCCCCTTGACGGCAACCAGACAGGTCCTAACACGCCAACCGTAGTACGTCTTTAAGACCCGAGTCCTCTACGATGCTGACAGGTCTGCAGTTAGCTGCCACCCGTTTCGCAAGAGTAGTCATTGTTTTGGGATTTGGTGTCATCCACAGGTCGGCAAGTAGCACTCTCCAAAATACTGCTTAGCTTGAGTGGGTAGCATGCTAGCGGGTAGCATCACGTTAACTGTACTACTATGCTTAGCTCGTAGGTGGTAGCTCCAGCTTGACGTGCTTCGGTGATATTTTAAGTCGGCTTTACACAACGTGCATATGGCTTTCGATTCTCTAATGAGCTGTCCGGGAGTTTTAGAAAATAAAAAGCTCCATTCAGGATTTCATTGCTGCTGTCTTTCTCCATCATGCCTGCAGCCTGTCTGTAAACAAACCGGGAACTATATTCTCAGGCGGAAGAATATAGTACTTAGGCGGAATGATTTGCTTTGCAGCAAGCCTGTCTGAGAATATAGTTCCCGGTTTGTTAATGGTTAGAATTTTTTTTTATTTTTTATTTAACCTTTATTTATTCAGGGAAGGTTCACTGAGAGGCAGCCTCTCTTTTGCAGGAACGCCCTGATCACATTCACACAGTTACACATTCATACCTGGAAGCTGCCCAGTACTACCACAGTCTGATCTGATCACATTCACACAGTTACACATTCATACCTGGAAGCTGCCCAGTACTACCACAGTCTGATCTGACCACATTCATACCTGGAAGCTGCCCAGTACCACCACAGTCTGATCTGACCACATTCATACCTGGAAGCTGCCCAGTACCACCACAGTCTGATCTGACCACATTCATACCTGGAAGCTGCCCAGTACTACCACAGTCTGATCTGACCACATTCATACCTGGAAGCTGCCCAGTACTACCACAGTCTGATCTGATCACATTCATACCTGGAAGCTGCCCAGTACCACCACAGTCTGATCTGATCACATTCATACCTGGAAGCTGCCCAGTACCACCACAGTCTGATCTGCTGGCCACTGAGCAGCTCCACTGGAGCGGTTGGGGTTAAGGGCCTTGCTCAAGGGCACCTCAGTGGTGGTAATGAGGGAGGGACAAGCACTTTTCACTTTCCCCACCCACTTTCCCCATTTTATCCTGTCGGTCTGGGGATTGAACCGACTACCTCCCAGTCACAAGCTTGCTTCTCTAACCTTTAGGCCACCACTGCCCAAAGAAGATGGCTGTGTCTTATGTGACCTTGTTATTTGTACACGCTGTGACTCTACAAATCACAACATGGAAACAGGAACATGTTGGCGTTATTTGGTCACTTATTGGGAGCAGTAGGATTACTGGAACCATTCACCTGCATGTTCTGTGCTAGGCTAAGCTACCGGTGGAGCCGTCAGACAGCGTTACAGCACGCACGGAGATGAGAAGGGTATGTATGGACTTATCTAACTCTGGGGGTTACGGGGAATAAGACAAAGTCCCAATAAGTCGGCGTGTTCCTTTAACAACTAGATCAATCAATGCAGGGTCTCTCTGTTGGCACAGCACGACCAATCGCAAGCATCTACCAGAGCTGCATATTTTACATAAGAGCAAACTATAATTCTACATAAATATGAAGACACGGTTTTTACAGTCGCTGCTTCCTAAAACAGGAAGGACAGCTGGCAAAAAAAATAGCCGACGCTGTAAATGTGTAATCAGAACGCTTATTAAGATCACTTCCCCATCAGTCGGGCACAAGATCTGACCATAATTACACTTGTTTGTGTCATTGCTTTAGCCTTTTATTTCAACAATATGAATATGCAATATGGCCAGCTAAACGGCATCTCCGAAGGCAGAGGAGACTGAGAAATGTTCCGTTCCTCGATCCAGCCCTCCTGATCGGTGCTAAAACCTTAATGTATGGGAGCAGGAAGAAGAGCGGCGTCTTTACCCTGCTGAAGTCCACCGTGCTGTTCTCCCGGCTGCCTCCGTTGATGCGACTCTCGCTGTTCTTGCCGTCGAGGTTTCCTGGAGCCGACTGCGGGGACGCCAGCAGCCCTGCAGAGATTTATAGATAGATCATATATTTATACAGTGGACAGGAAACAAATACCATGATGCACGACAGCGTTGTAGTCAAGAACACCTCAAACCAGACCAAGTCTTCGCCAAGACCAGAGTGTATCGAGGCCGAGACTTTGAGGGGTCGAGGCCGAGACTTGGAGGGGTCGAGGCCGAGACTTGGAGGGGAATAGGCCGAGACTCGGAGGGGAATAGGCCGAGACTCGGAGGGGTCCAGGCCGAGACTCGGAGGGGAATAGGCCGAGACTCGGAGGGGAATAGGCCGAGACTCGGAGGGGAATAGGCCGAGACTCGGAGGGGAATAGGCCGAGACTTTGAGGAGTCCAGGCCGAGACTCTGAGGGGTCGAGGCCAAGACTCTGAGGGGTCGAGGACCGAGGCTTTGAGGGGTCGAGGACCGAGGCTTTGAGGGGTCGAGGACCGAGACTCGGAGGGGTCGAGGCCGAGACTCGGAGGGGTCGAGGCCGAGACTCGGAGGGGTCGAGGCCGAGACTCGGAGGGGTCGAGGCCGAGACTCGGAGGGGTCGAGGCCGAGACTCGGAGGGGTCGAGGCCGAGACTCTGAGGGAATAGGCCGAGACTCGGAGGGGAATAGGCCGAGACTCGGAGGGGAATAGGCCGAGACTCGGAGGGGAATAGGCCGAGACTCGGAGGGGAATAGGCCGAGACTCGGAGGGGAATAGGCCGAGACTCGGAGGGGAATAGGCCGAGACTTTGAGGAGTCCAGGCCGAGACTCTGAGGGGTCGAGGCCTAAGGCTTTGAGGGGTCGAGGACCGAGGCTTTGAGGGGTCGAGGACCGAGACTCTGAGGGGAATAGGCCGAGACTCGGAGGGGAATAGGCCGAGACTCGGAGGGGAATAGGCCGAGACTCGGAGGGGAATAGGCCGAGACTCGGAGGGGAATAGGCCGAGACTCGGAGGGGAATAGGCCGAGACTCGGAGGGGAATAGGCCGAGACTTTGAGGAGTCCAGGCCGAGACTCTGAGGGGTCGAGGCCTAAGGCTTTGAGGGGTCGAGGACCGAGGCTTTGAGGGGTCGAGGACCGAGACTCTGAGGGGTCGAGGCCGAGACTCGGAGGGGTCGAGGCCGAGACTCGGAGGGGTCGAGGCCGAGACTCGGAGGGGTCGAGGCCGAGACTCGGAGGGGTCGAGGCCGAGACTCGGAGGGGTCGAGGCCGAGACTCGGAGGGGTCGAGGCCGAGACTCGGAGGGGAATTGGCCGAGACTCGGAGGGGAATTGGCCGAGACTTGGAGGGGTCCAGGCCGAGACTTTGAGGGGTCGAGGCCGAGACTTTGAGGGGTCCAGGCCGAACCTTTGAGGGGTTTAGACCAATTCAAGACCAAGACCAGAGCAATGAGAGTCCCACACTAACCATAACCAGATCTAGCTAATATTCGCCAAATTGTTTTGAGTGAGGGCTGAAGAGCTTTCGGAAGAGTTTTGGTACAGAGGCAGATTGATAACGTTAGCTCTAGAATAGTTGATTTCTATTAATGTTCAATAGGTTTGTTTACGTATGCACCAAATAAAGGCAAATTCCACGTACTGCAAGTGTAACTTCCTGTGGCAATAAGCCCTTTTCTGATTCCGATCCCGTCAGCATGTCGCTCTGCGTGACTGACCACTTCCTGCTGACGTGGACTTTAAAGCGTCAAGGCTGTCAGCTTCAGCACATGAACCGTAACTCAGTAACGAGGGAGTCAGCAGACGATAAAGATGATGTGTCATCGTCGCCTCCACGGATCGCTAACGGCGAAGGGACCTTACACTAATTGTATCTCCTAAAATGTAACATGAATGCAAAAGGATCTAAATACTTCATCCAAAAATGAGTCTAGGAACAGGAGAGGTCGTCTTATATTCGGACCAAAATGGTATTCGGTAAAGAAATATTGTGATTTTCTCCATATCACCCAGCCCTACTTTGACAGACAGACAGAGACACACACACACACAGAGACAGACAGAGACACACACACACACAGAGACAGACAGAGACACACACACACAGAGACACACACACACACACACACACACACACACACACACACACACACACACACACACACACACACACACACACACACACACACACACACACACACACACACACACACACACACACACACACACACACACACACACACACACACACACACACACACACACACACACACACACACACACACACACACCTTGTTGTCGTGTTTTCTCTGCAGCCTGAGCTGCAGGTTTCAGCACGCTGTTGCTTCAGATTACCTCAGCAGAATTAAAACATTCCTCTCACTCACTAACAGGATGTATGATCCGGATATTAAAACGCCGACCCGTCACACGGAATTAGCTGGTTATTAGCGCGCTGACTCAGCAGATCTGTTCATGTTAATGCTGAGCGACAGGAAACGCACAACAACAGGTTTCCGGACAACATCACTAATTATCTATTAGGTTCATTATCTTCTGTAAAACAACTCATCACAGCTGCCCACACACACACGTTTTTTTTCCACTATCTTTGTGGGGACCCGTCATTGACATAATGCATTCCCTAGCCCCTTACCCTAACCTTAACCATCACCACTAGATGCCTAACCTTAACCCTTACCCTCACCCTAACCATAACCTAATTCTAACCCTAATCCTAAAACCAAGTCTTAACCCTCAAACAGACCTTTAACCTTGTGGGCTCCAGCATTTTGGCCCCACAAAGCTGGTCGGACCCCACAACTATACTGTTTTCCCCGGTTATTGGACCCCACGAATATAGTAAAACAAGCACACACACACACAGCAGACAACGTTTGAGTCTCGAGCTGCAAATACAAATCGATTAGTTGTCAACTATCCCTAACTACTTTGACACACACACTTTGACACACACACACACACACACACACACACACACACACACACACACACACACACACCTTTTCCTTATTCTTCCTTTTGAATTCTCCTCCACACCCTTCGTTGACCGCATGACGTTTACCATCAGCGTTCAGGAAAAGGACTTAGGAGGTAATATTTTTGACTTCTTGGAAAGCAAAGACGGCAGAACTCACATCAACATGAGACACAGAGTATGAAAGTATGGATATAAGAGTATATACGAGTATGGATTTAACAGAGAGAGGTTAGAACAGATTTGCAGATGAATGTTTAAAAAAGTAAAAAGTGGATTTCAGAATGAGAAGAGAACAGCGTGGCCTCACCGTTGCGGTCCAGTAAATAGGAGTCGGAGTGTTTCTTGCCGATGTCGGCGAAGGATCGCACCAGAGGGATTCGGTTGCTGAGCTTCTTCTCGCTCTGGTGGTGGTGTCGCCTCAGCATGGCCTCCTTCACCTTCTCTCGGACGCCCTCCTCCAGCTGCCCCGACGCCAGCATGCTGTCGATCACCATGTCTGCTCGTGGCCAGGGACAGCAGGAGGTTAGCGGACATGGCGCCGGGATGATTGGACAAGTTACAAACAGTCTGGACTAAGGCATAGATACCCGACCCGAGCCAGACGGGTCCCGACGGGCTGGGTTCGGACAGATATTTAGACATCAGCGTCACATCAGCGTGATAAGGCATTTGTTGTAAAATGGTGCTGCGGCTCCTTTAAGAGAGCTCAGTGTGTGTGTGTGTGTGTGTGTGTGTGTGTGTGTGTGTGTGTGTGTGTGTGTGTATCAAAGTAGTTAGGGATAGTTGACAACTAATCGATTTGTATTTGCAGCTCGAGACGTAGGGCTGGGCGATATATCGATATTATATCGATATCGTGATATGAGACTAGATATCGTCTTAGATTTTGGATATCGTAATATCGTGATATGACATAAGTGTGAGGTGTCCGAGATAATCTCCAGACTGAAAGCCAAGTTCATTCATCGTCTCACCATAACAGGATATAACCCTAACGTTATATAACGTCGGCCCTGGAGGTCACCAGTCTCCTGGTGTTCTGATCACGGTCAGAAAGGAACCAATCAGGAAAGGTTAACACGTTGAACATTTTAAATGAAACAGATTATTAACGTGAGCTTGTTGCCCCGTGTGAGCTGATGACCTCATCTGTTATTTCTGAATGCCTTCCTACAGCTGCTTAATAAAAGCTTTCACACAAACAAACGTACATGTGTCATTAGTATGAGAAACAAATGAGATTTTAACTGTGTCAGGCTCGGACAGAAAGATTCGGTAGAAACTAGAGGTGCTGAAATTAATCAAATAACCGATGCATCGAATCGTGGACGATGCTGCATTGATAATCGGCCGGGCCATAATCGATTATTTCTGTTTATAACTTAATGTAGGCCTGACAACCTTTCTGTTTACATATTCTGGTATGCGTTACACATTCAGGAAGGGCCGTGTGCTCAGCGCTGTAGTTCTATGTATCCAGTTTATTTAGTATTACAGCACTGCAGAATGTTTTGTTCTTGAAGCTTGAAAAGCTATGAATTAAATATCCTATAAGGCTTTAATAGAAAAATGTATTTGACGCATCGAGATATCGAATCGCTGACACGATAATCGTAATCCAATCGGGAGATCAGTGAAGATTCACACCTCTAGTAGAAACCGAGCCTGACGAGCCAGACCCACGTCCAGATGTTGGGTCTGGGAACCCACCATTGGCTGGGCTCAATCTGAGGGGCGGGACAAACTGTTGTCTTTCAAATTCCCTCTGCACGCAATAGGATAGCTCTACAACCAATCAGAGCGACGCTAGTTGATAGATTCAACTTTAAACTCTGAACACATCTTCCTTTTTTAAGAATGACTTCAGCGCCGTTCTTTGTTCTTTTCTCAAAGAAAAGCTGAACTCCAAGTCTTCCAGAGTCGCGGCCAAAGCCGATTCCAAAGACCGCTGTTAGCCAGCAGCAGCAGCCATAAGCCCCGCCCACCGACTCTATACACGATGTGATTGGCCTGACCAGAATTTGGTTTCTCCAGCTTGCAAGCCAACGGAGAGTTGCTAGACGACCCTGGCTGCAAATGACATTAGCTGCCACTAGGGTGGTCTAGATTTCTAGGCTACTACTTTTCATGTAGAAACCAGCGGCTAATCGAATCAGGACATCGAGCATATGGTCCCGGCTGTAGTGTTGGCGAGCGTGCTGACCTGCGATCTCTTCGATGGTGTTGGCCCTCATGTCGAGCAGCACCGTGCCGTTCAGGATGCAGGAACGCAGCTCGAACAGACTGTGAAGAGACAGCGTGGCCACGTACGGCTTACTCCAACGCTCACCGCCGTCCTCTACGTCCTCCTCGAACTTCAGCCATCTGGAGACAACAAACAAACACGGATTTAACTTAGCATAGCACAGGTGCTTTAAACATGTCATAGCACAGATGTAAACGGTCATGACAAGCCTGAAATAATTCAGACATTTTGACTTCTGTTACGCTGATTTCTGTTGAAGAGATATTTACAAATCTTGTAGGGGTGTGATAATTCTCCAAATCAACGATAAGAGCCACAAGATGGCAGATAGATACTTTACAACAACAGTTGGAGTTTCTCAGTTCACGAGGTGCAGTTGAATGCACCATTAGTTAAACAAGATACACATGAATGCACCATGGAGTCCCATCTGAGCCCACAGGCTTTTCCTTCTTTGTTTGTTTCCAAAACTCTCTCACGAGGAAGGTCCCACGGTGACTTCCTTCTCCGTCATCTCCGACTCCGGCAGTGGCCACGGTGTTTGAAATAGTGCAGCTGCAGGCTACCACTAAGCTAAAGTTACCCTGTGTCTTTAGCTGCAAGCTACCTTCCACTAAGCTAACGTTACCCTGTGTCTTTAGCTGCAAGCTACCAGCCGCTATGCTAAAGTTACCCTGCGTCTTTAGCTGCATGCTGCCAGCCGCTATGCTAAAGTTACCCTGTGTCTTTAGCTGCATGCTACCAGCAACTAAGCTAAAGTTACCCTGTGTATTTAGCTGCTTGCTACCAGCAGCTTAGCTTAAGTTACATTCAGTGCATATCACATTCTTAAATTGCACTTCCTCGCGTCTTAGTCCGTCCCTACGAGGAAGTACAGGACAGACGCGAGGAAATTCTGTGAGGAGAAATTCTGTTTTAGAGGGATGAGACGCTCATAGCTCCTCAGAGATCCATCCTCGCTCATAGCTCCTCAGAGATCCATCCTCGCTCATAGCTCCTCAGAGATCCATCCTCGCTCATAGCTCCTCAGAGATCCATCCTCGCTCATAGCTCCTCAGAGATCCCTCCTCCATCCTCGCTCATAGCTCCTTAGAGATCCCTCCTCCATCCTCGCTCATAGCTCCTCAGAGATCCATCCTCGCTCATAGCTCCTCAGAGATCCATCCTCGCTCATAGCTCCTCAGAGATCCCTCCTCCATCCTCGCTCATAGCTCCTTAGAGATCCCTCCTCCATCCTCGCTTATAGCTCTTCAGAGATCCATCCTCCATCCTCGCTCATAGCTCCTCCATCCTCCTCCATCTTCGCTCATAGCTCCTCAGAGATCCACCTCCATCCTCTGGGCAGGAATAAGAGCTTTGAGACGGCCTTCATGAAGGAGGACTAGAACAACTTCCGGGTCAACAGAGGAGCCATTGAATAAGGGACAGGGATGTACCCCCTGTGTCTTTAGCTGCATGCTACCAGCTGCTAAGTTACACTGGGTCTGTTTTTTCTCTTTGGACGTGCACAAGAAGGGGGGGTGGAGAGACAAAAAAGTACTGGGGGATCGCCAATTCTGCATATGATTTTGAGTCAAAATCAAAAGCTCAAAAGCTTTCAATCTGATTGCAAATCATGACACCCCTATAATCTTGGCAAAAAAAAAGCGGCATTTCTTGTCACATTTGCCGTTTCAGACCGCTGTTTTCAGGTCATGTGAGTCTGACTCCAGGTCTGAAATAATCCAGGTTCAAAGAACGAAGGATAACCAATGAAAGCAAAGTGAAGAGGTGTGTTATTATGAAAAGGATCATCTTGGATTTAAACTAGTGGAGCATTTAGCAAAACAAACCCTTTTACAAACCTTAAAGGGTAACTAACGTTTTCGACAACCTGGACTCTATTTTCCTGTTTCTGTGTCTAAGTGACTGATGGGAAAAAATATTTTAAGAAAAAAGTTGGGGTATTTTATTTGAGGAAAAGATTAGTGTCCTTATCACGTCCACGCCAACGATAAGAATTTGGTAGGGGCCCTGTCTGGGTGGTGTTGTACCATTCAAACCAGGTTTTCATTGGTAATATATTGGAATATTTGTAGAAAAAAAAAGTTGTAAAATTTGTTAAAAAAAAGTTGCAATATTTCAGAAAAAAAGTTGTAATATTTCAGAAAAAAAGTTGTAATATTTCAGAAAAAAAGTTGTAATATTTCAGATTTTTTTTTATATTTCAGAAAAAAAGTTGTAATATTTCAGAAAAAAGTTGTAATATTTCAGATTTTTTTTTATATTTCAGAAAGAAAAGTTGTATTATTTCAGAAAAAAAAATTTAATATTTCAGATTTTTCTTTTTATATTTCAGAAAAAAAAGTTGTAATATTTCAAATTTTTATTTTATATTTCAGAAAAAAGTATTATTTCAAATTTTTATTTTATATTTCAGAAAAAAGTTGTAATATTTCAGAAAAAAAGTTGCAATATTTCAGAAAAAAAGTTGCAATATTTCAGAAAAAAAGTTGCAATATTTCAGATTTTTTTTTTAATATTTCAGAAAAAAAAGTTGTAATATTTCAGAAAAAAAGTTGTAATATTTCAGAAAAAAGTTGTAATATTTCAGATTTTTTTTTTATATTTCAGAAAGAAAAGTTGTAATATTTCAGATTTTTTTTTTTTATAATTCAGAAAAAAAAGTTGTAATATTTCAGAAAAAAGTTGTAATATTTCAAATTTTTATTTTATATTTCAGAAAAAAATTGTAATATTTCAGAAAAAAGTTGCAATATTTCAGAAAAAAGTTGTAATATTTCAGATTTTTTTTTTATAATTCAGAAAAAAAGTTGTAATATTTCAGAAAAAAGTTGCAATATTTCAGTTTTTTTTTTTATAATTCAGAAAAAAAAGTTGTAATATTTCAGAAAAAAGTTGTAATATTTCAGAAAGAAAAGTTGTAATATTTCAGAAAGAAAAGTTGTAATATTTCAGAAAGAAAAGTTGTAATATTTCAAATTTTTATTTTATATTTCAGAAAAAAAGTTGTAAT
>CM042321.1:2301643-2306643 GCA_023566125.1 Zingel zingel | reverse complement strand
ACATTCAGTTAAAAAATAAAAGAAAAGAAATGTGGCCCCGGAGGAATCTAACGATCGGTTTCCAGATTAACGGTCTCCAGCGGCGGGAGAGAGGAACGTTTGGAGAGGAGACGAGTTTCTGACCTCTGACTCCGTTCCCAGCGCTCTAAACGCTCGTGACAGCAGTGGTTACGTACGTTTTCTACTCCATCTGAAGATAAACGGAGACATTAGGGAAATTATTTCTACTTCTAATACTTTGACGGGCTTTCACTGCCGTTAGAAAGGTTTTGGTGCAGCAGCCGAGCTGTATTTGGGCAGAACTTAAGATACATTAATGTCACTGAAAGACTGATCTCTGATCTGAGGATTGTTGTCGGACTTCTTTAGCTTTCAGTTTTGACTTTAAGCTTTCCGAGCGTTATTTATTTATCATCTGCTCTAGCTTTTCCAACGGTTTAAGACACAGATATGGTGGCAGATAACGGACCAAAACGATGTGAAAAGAGACACAACACGACTACAAAGAGACACGACTACAAAGAGACACGACTACAAAGAGACACACAACTACAAAGAGACACAACCCGACTACAAAGAGACACACAACTACAAAGATACACAACCTGACTACAGAAAGACACGACTGCAAAGAGACACAACCCGACTGAAAAGAGACAACCCGACTATAAAAGAGACACAACACAACTACAAAAGAGACACAACTACAAAGAGACACAACTGCAAAGAGACACAACCCGACTGCAAAGCGACACAACCCGACTGCAAAGCGACACAACCCGACTGCAAAGCGACACAACCCGACTACAAAGACACAACCCGATTACAAAGAGACACAGCACTGCAAAGAGACACAACACGACTACAAAGACACAACCCGACTACAAAGACACAACCCGACTACAAAGAGACACAGCACTGCAAAGAGACACAACACAACTACAAAAGAGACAACACGACTACAAAAGAGACACAACACAACTACAAAAGAGACACAACTACAAAGAGACACAACTACAAAGAGACACAACTACAAAGAGACACAACTACAAAGAGACACAACTACAAAGAGACACAACTACAAAGAGACACAACCCGACTACAGAAAGACACTACTGCAAAGAGACACAACCCGACTGCAAAGAGACACAACCCGACTACAAAGACACAACCCGACTACAAAGACACAACCCGACTACAAAGAGACACAACCCGACTACAAAGAGACACAGCACTGCAAAGAGACACAACTACAAAGAGACACAACACCACTACAAAGAGACACAACTACAAAGAGACACAACACGACTACAAAGACACAACCTGACTACAAAGACACAACCTGACTACAGAAAGACACGACTACAAAGAGACACAACCCGACTACAAAGAGACAACCCGACTACAAAGAGACACAACACGACTGCAAAGAGACAACCTGACTACAGAGAGACACAACACGACTACAAAGAGACACAACACCACTGCAAAGAGAGACAACACGACTACAAAGAGACACGACTACAAAGAGACGCAACTATAAGAGACAACACGACTACAAAAGAGACACAACACGACTACAAAAGAGACACAACACGACTACAAAAGAGACACAACTACAAAGAGACACAACCCGACTACAGAGAGACACAGCACTGCAAAGAGACACAACACAACTACAAAGAGACACAACCCGACTACAAAGAGACACACAACTACAAAGATACACAACCTGACTACAGAAAGACACGACTGCAAAGAGACACAACCCGACTGAAAAGAGACAACCCGACTATAAAAGAGACACAACACAACTACAAAAGAGACACAACTACAAAGAGACACAACTGCAAAGAGACACAACCCGACTGCAAAGCGACACAACCCGACTGCAAAGCGACACAACCCGACTGCAAAGCGACACAACCCGACTACAAAGACACAACCCGATTACAAAGAGACACAGCACTGCAAAGAGACACAACACGACTACAAAGACACAACCCGACTACAAAGACACAACCCGACTACAAAGAGACACAGCACTGCAAAGAGACACAACACAACTACAAAAGAGACAACACGACTACAAAAGAGACACAACACAACTACAAAAGAGACACAACTACAAAGAGACACAACTACAAAGAGACACAACTACAAAGAGACACAACTACAAAGAGACACAACTACAAAGAGACACAACTACAAAGAGACACAACCCGACTACAGAAAGACACTACTGCAAAGAGACACAACCCGACTGCAAAGAGACACAACCCGACTACAAAGACACAACCCGACTACAAAGACACAACCCGACTACAAAGAGACACAACCCGACTACAAAGAGACACAGCACTGCAAAGAGACACAACTACAAAGAGACACAACACCACTACAAAGAGACACAACTACAAAGAGACACAACACGACTACAAAGACACAACCTGACTACAAAGACACAACCTGACTACAGAAAGACACGACTACAAAGAGACACAACCCGACTACAAAGAGACAACCCGACTACAAAGAGACACAACACGACTGCAAAGAGACAACCTGACTACAGAGAGACACAACACGACTACAAAGAGACACAACACCACTGCAAAGAGAGACAACACGACTACAAAGAGACACGACTACAAAGAGACGCAACTATAAGAGACAACACGACTACAAAAGAGACACAACACGACTACAAAAGAGACACAACACGACTACAAAAGAGACACAACTACAAAGAGACACAACCCGACTACAGAGAGACACAGCACTGCAAAGAGACACAACACAACTACAAAGAGACACAACACCACTACAAAGAGACAACTACAAAGAGACACAACACGACTACAAAGACACAACCTGACTACAGAAAGACACGACTACAAAGAGACACAACCCGAGACACAACCCGACTACAAAGAGACAACCCGACTACAGAGAGACACAACACGACTGCAAAGAGACAACCTGACTACAGAGAGACACAACACGACTACAAAGAGACACAACACCACTGCAAAGAGAGACAACACGACTACAAAGAGACACGACTACAAAGAGACGCAACTATAAAAGAGACAACACGACTACAAAAGAGACACAACACCACTGCAAAGAGACACAACACCACTGCAAAGAGACACAACACCACTGCAAAGAGAGACAACACGACTACAAAGAGACACGACTACAAAGAGACGCAACTATAAAAGAGACAACACGACTACAAAAGAGACACAACACGACTACAAAAGAGACACAACTACAAAGAGACACAACCCAACTACAGAGAGACACAGCACTGCAAAGAGACACAACACAACTACAAAGAGACACAACACCACTACAAAGAGACACAACTACAAAGACACAACCTGACTACAGAAAGACACGACTACAAAGAGACACAACCCGAGACACAACCCGACTACAGAGAGACACAACACGACTGCAAAGAGACAACCCGACTACAGAGAGACACACCACTACAGAGAGACACAACGACAAAGAGACACAACACGACTGCAAAGAGACAACCCAACTACAGAGAGACACAACACGACTGCAAAGAGACAACCCAACTACAGAGAGACACAACACGACTACAAAGAGACACAACTCCACTACAAAGAGACACAACTCCACTACAAACCGATTACAAAGAGACACAAACTCACAGAGACCAAATCCTACAAAGAGTCATTAAAAGGAGAACTCTAGGCAATTTTTACGTTAATCTTGATCGCTACAAATATGCGAGTACCGTCAATAGCAAAAAAAAACAAAAACGAACCGCATCGGTCCGAGCTAACTGGAGCTGCTGCAGCTAATGCCCATAGCTCCCATTTAGCTAGAACAGCAGTTTTGGGGGGATATACTAAAGAGTGCCTTTTGTGCCTCTTAACAGACACAAAATTCAATTACAATGTCTGTGCAACATGAACAGGGCCCTTACGTGACAACAAGATGCGTTTTCAACTCCGACATCCTGCCGTTACGTTATGGTTAGGGTTAAGACTTGGTGTTAGGATTAGGGTTAGAATTAGGTTATGGTTAGGGTGAGGGTAAGGGTTAGGCATCTAGTGGTGATGGTTAAGGTTAGGGTAAGGGGCTAGGGAATGCATTATGTCAATGACGGGTCCCCACAAAGATAGTGAAACAAACGTGTGTGTCTGTATATTTGTGTGTGTGTGTGTGTGTGTGTATATTTGTGTGTGTGTGTGTGTGTGTGTATATTTGTGTGTGTGTGTGTGTGTGTGTATATTTGTGTGTGTGTGTGTGTGTGTGTGTGTGTGTGTGTGTGTGTGTATATAGTAATGCATTTGTTGTAAAATGGTGCTGCGGCTCCTTTAAGAGAGCTCACTGCCTGTGTGTGTGTGTGTGTGTGTGTGTGTGTGTGTGTGTGTGTGTGTGTGTGTGTGTAGGAAGGACGCCTAAACCCCCCACCAAATACCCGCACAGCTTTGAGATGTGATTTGACATATTTACTCATTGCATTCTTTTACTTTATATTATCCCCGTTTCTCCACAGTTGCATGTGTGTATGGTTTGTTACACGATTCCTTTTTCTCTGAATCGAGAGTCTCCAACGCTCACTGCCAAACGTGTGTGAAGCTTTAACGATTGGTCGATTGATTAATCAGTCAGTTGACAGGTAATGACTCAAATGTGAAAGATGTGGATCTTCTGTGACAGTAAATCTCACTATCTCTGGGTCACGTTGGACTTTCTTCAGACAGATCAAACGATTAATCCAGGTGTCGGCAACCTTTACCATCAACAGAGACGGTTTTGCCCCAGAACACCACCCACACCGTGAGACAGGTGCGTCAGAGGGGGACGATAGCTCAAAAGTTGCAAAGAAACTCGAAGAAAATTTGCTTGATGACGTGTCTGTGTGTGTCTCTGTATGTGTCTCTGTACGTGTGTGTGTGTGTGTGTGTCTCTGTATGTGTGTGTGTCTCTCTGTATGTGTGTGTGTGTGT
>CM042321.1:2279143-2289143 GCA_023566125.1 Zingel zingel | reverse complement strand
GTGGAGTTAAGGCGTAGAGCCCCTGGTTATAGTATATATCTTGGTCACCGGTGGAGTTAAGGTGTAGAGCCCCTGGTTATAGTATATATCTTGGTCACCGGTGGAGTTAAGGTGTAGAGCCCCTGGTTATAGTATATATCTTGGTCACCGGTGGAGTTAAGGTGTAGAGCCCCTGGTGATAGTACATATCTTGGTCACCGGTGGAGTTAAGGTGTAGAGCCCCTGGTTATAGTATATATCTTGGTCACCGGTGGAGTTAAGGCGTAGAGCCCCTGGTTATAGTATATATCTTGGTCACCGGTGGAGTTAAGGCGTAGAGCCCCTGGTTATAGTATATATCTTGGTCACCGGTGGAGTTAAGGTGTAGAGCCCCTGGTTATAGTATATATCTTGGTCACCGGTGGAGTTAAGGTGTAGAGCCCCTGGTTATAGTATATATCTTGGTCACCGGTGGAGTTAAGGTGTAGAGACCCTGGTTATAGTATATATCTTGGTCACCGGTGGAGTTAAGGTGTAGAGCCCCCCTGGTTATAATATATATCTTGGTCACCGGTGGAGTTAAGGCGTAGAGCCCCTGGTTATAGTATATATCTTGGTCACCGGTGGAGTTAAGGTGTAGAGACCCTGGTTATAGTATATATCTTGGTCACCGGTGGAGTTAAGGTGTAGAGCCCCCCTGGTTATAATATATATCTTGGTCACCGGTGGAGTTAAGGCGTAGAGCCCCTGGTTATAGTATATATCTTGGTCACCGGTGGAGTTAAGGTGTAGAGCCCCTGGTTATAGTATATATCTTGGTCACCGGTGGAGTTAAGGTGTAGAGCCCCTGGTGATACTTGGAGCAAAGTCTCATGTTGTGTCGAGCCTTCTTAGTGTTTAAAAATATCTATTTTGAGGCTAGCATCAAAGTGCCCCTAGCTCTCCCATTCAAAAGGCCATTTGACCCAAAAACGAGAATACGGTCAATCTTAAAAGTGGCGATTCCGTCCTAAATATGCTTTTAAACTAAAGTTTGACTCGGGTACATTCACAAAAAGACCCTAGGTTACATTTTGGCGAGAGTTAGGCTTTCATTGTCTTGCTCTGTATGGTGATATGATGTCGAACAGCTGTGTACTACTATCTCTGTAAGGATGTGATATGACTTCTATATGAATGAATGCAACACAATTTTCTTTGTCCTACCAGACTCTGGTCCATTAGCCTGGTACTACCAGACTCTGGTACACTAGCCTGGTCCTACCAGACTCTGGTACATTAGCCTGGTCCTACCAGACTCTGGTCCACTAGCCTGGTCCTACCAGACTCTGGTCCACTAGCCTGGTCCTACCAGACTCTGGTCCATTAGCCTGGTCCTACCCGACTCTGGTACACTAGCCTGGTCCTACCAGACTCTGGTCCATTAGCCTGGTCCTACCAGACTCTGGTACATTAGCCTGGTCCTATCAGACTCTGGTACATTAGCCTGGTCCTACCAGACTCTGGTCCATTAGCCTGGTCCTACCCGACTCTGGTACACTAGCCTGGTCCTACCAGACTCTGGTCCATTAGCCTGGTCCTACCCGACTCTGGTCCATTAGCCTGGTCCTAC
Source organism: Zingel zingel (assembly GCA_023566125.1). Taxonomy (NCBI): domain Eukaryota; kingdom Metazoa; phylum Chordata; class Actinopteri; order Perciformes; family Percidae; genus Zingel; species Zingel zingel. The sequence continues at coordinate 2,287,552 of CM042321.1, read as the reverse complement.
CAGACTCTGGTCCATTAGCCTGGTCCTACCCGACTCTGGTACATTAGCCTGGTCCTACCAGACTCTGGTACATTAGCCTGGTCCTACCAGACTCTGGTCCATTAGCCTGGTCCTACCTGACTCTGGTACACTAGCCTGGTCCTACCAGACTCTGGTCCATTAGCTTCGTCCTACCAGACTCTGGTCCTCTAGCCTGGTCCTACCAGACTCTGGTCCACTAGCCTGGTCCTACCAGACTCTGGTCCATTAGCCTGGTCCTACCAGACTCTGGTACACTAGCCTGGTCCTACCAGACTCTGGTACATTAGCCTGGTCCTACCAGACTCTGGTCCACTAGCCTGGTCCTACCAGACTCTGGTCCATTAGCCTGGTCCTACCAGACTCTGGTCCATTAGCCTGGTCCTACCCGACTCTGGTACACTAGCCTGGTCCTACCAGACTCTGGTCCATTAGCCTGGTCCTACCAGACTCTGGTACATTAGCCTGGTCCTATCAGACTCTGGTACATTAGCCTGGTCCTACCAGACTCTGGTCCATTAGCCTGGTCCTACCCGACTCTGGTACACTAGCCTGGTCCTACCAGACTCTGGTCCATTAGCCTGGTCCTACCCGACTCTGGTACATTAGCCTGGTCCTACCAGACTCTGGTCCATTAGCCTGGTCCTACCCGACTCTGGTACATTACCCTGGTCCTACCAGACTCTGGTCCACTAGCCTGGTCCTACCAGACTCTGGTCCACTAGCCTGGTCCTACCAGACTCTGGTCCATTAGCCTGGTCCTACCCGACTCTGGTACACTAGCCTGGTCCTACCAGACTCTGGTCCATTAGCCTGGTCCTACCAGACTCTGGTACATTAACCTGGTCCTATCAGACTCTGGTGCATTAGCCTGGTCCTACCAGACTCTGGTCCATTAGCCTGGTCCTACCTGACTCTGGTACACTAGCCTGGTCCTACCAGACTCTGGTCCATTAGCCTGGTCCTACCCGACTCTGGTCCATTAGCCTGGTCCTACCAGACTCTGGTCCATTAGCCTGGTCCTACCCGACTCTGGTACATTAGCCTGGTCCTACCAGACTCTGGTCCATTAGCCTGGTCCTACCAGACTCTGGTCCATTAGCCTGGTCCTACCCGACTCTGGTACACTAGCCTGGTCCTACCAGACTCTGGTCCATTAGCCTGGTCCTACCAGACTCTGGTACATTAGCCTGGTCCTACCAGACTCTGGTCCATTAGCCTGGTCCTACCAGACTCTGGTCCACTAGCCTGGTCCTACCAGACTCTGGTCCACTAGCCTGGTCCTACCAGACTCTGGTCCATTAGCCTGGTCCTACCCGACTCTGGTACACTAGCCTGGTCCTACCAGACTCTGGTCCATTAGCCTGGTCCTACCAGACTCTGGTACATTAGCCTGGTCCTATCAGACTCTGGTACATTAGCCTGGTCCTACCAGACTCTGGTCCATTAGCCTGGTCCTACCCGACTCTGGTACACTAGCCTGGTCCTACCAGACTCTGGTCCATTAGCCTGGTCCTACCAGACTCTGGTCCATTAGCCTGGTCCTACCCGACTCTGGTACACTAGCCTGGTCCTACCAGACTCTGGTCCATTAGCCTGGTCCTACCCGACTCTGGTCCATTAGCCTGGTCCTACCAGACTCTGGTCCATTAGCCTGGTCCTACCCAACTCTGGTACATTAGCCTGGTCCTACCAGACTCTGGTCCATTAGCCTGGTCCTACCAGACTCTGGTCCATTAGCCTGGTCCTACCCGACTCTGGTACACTAGCCTGGTCCTACCAGACTCTGGTCCATTAGCCTGGTCCTACCAGACTCTGGTACATTAGCCTGGTCCTACCAGACTCTGGTCCATTAGCCTGGTCCTACCAGACTCTGGTCCACTAGCCTGGTCCTACCAGACTCTGGTACACTAGCCTGGTCCTACCAGACTCTGGTCCATTAGCCTGGTCCTACCCGACTCTGGTACACTAGCCTGGTCCTACCAGACTCTGGTCCATTAGCCTGGTCCTACCAGACTCTGGTACATTAGCCTGGTCCTATCAGACTCTGGTACATTAGCCTGGTCCTACCAGACTCTGGTCCATTAGCCTGGTCCTACCCGACTCTGGTACACTAGCCTGGTCCTACCAGACTCTGGTCCATTAGCCTGGTCCTACCCGACTCTGGTCCATTAGCCTGGTCCTACCAGACTCTGGTCCATTAGCCTGGTCCTACCCGACTCTGGTACATTAGCCTGGTCCTACCAGACTCTGGTCCATTAGCCTGGTCCTACCAGACTCTGGTCCATTAGCCTGGTCCTACCCGACTCTGGTACACTAGCCTGGTCCTACCAGACTCTGGTCCATTAGCCTGGTCCTACCAGACTCTGGTACATTAGCCTGGTCCTACCAGACTCTGGTCCATTAGCCTGGTCCTACCCGACTCTGGTACACTAGCCTGGTCCTACCAGACTCTGGTCCATTAGCTTCGTCCTACCAGACTCTGGTCCACTAGCCTGGTCCTACCAGACTCTGGTCCACTAGCCTGGTCCTACCAGACTCTGGTCCATTAGCCTGGTCCTACCCGACTCTGGTACACTAGCCTGGTCCTACCAGACTCTGGTCCATTAGCCTGGTCCTACCAGACTCTGGTACATTAGCCTGGTCCTATCAGACTCTGGTACATTAGCCTGGTCCTACCAGACTCTGGTCCATTAGCCTGGTCCTACCCGACTCTGGTACACTAGCCTGGTCCTACCAGACTCTGGTCCATTAGCCTGGTCCTACCAGACTCTGGTCCATTAGCCTGGTCCTACCCGACTCTGGTACACTAGCCTGGTCCTACCAGACTCTGGTCCATTAGCCTGGTCCTACCCGACTCTGGTCCATTAGCCTGGTCCTACCAGACTCTGGTCCATTAGCCTGGTCCTACCCGACTCTGGTACATTAGCCTGGTCCTACCAGACTCTGGTCCATTAGCCTGGTCCTACCAGACTCTGGTCCATTAGCCTGGTCCTACCCGACTCTGGTACACTAGCCTGGTCCTACCAGACTCTGGTCCATTAGCCTGGTCCTACCAGACTCTGGTACATTAGCCTGGTCCTACCAGACTCTGGTCCATTAGCCTGGTCCTACCAGACTCTGGTCCACTAGCCTGGTCCTACCAGACTCTGGTACACTAGCCTGGTCCTACCAGACTCTGGTCCATTAGCCTGGTCCTACCCGACTCTGGTACACTAGCCTGGTCCTACCAGACTCTGGTCCATTAGCCTGGTCCTACCAGACTCTGGTACATTAGCCTGGTCCTATCAGACTCTGGTACATTATCCTGATCTTACCAGACTCTGGTCCATTAGCCTGGTCCTACCCGACTCTGGTACACTAGCCTGGTCCTACCAGACTCTGGTCCATTAGCCTGGTCCTACCCGACTCTGGTCCATTAGCCTGGTCCTACCAGACTCTGGTCCATTAGCCTGGTCCTACCCGACTCTGGTACATTAGCCTGGTCCTACCAGACTCTGGTCCATTAGCCTGGTCCTACCAGACTCTGGTCCATTAGCCTGGTCCTACCCGACTCTGGTACACTAGCCTGGTCCTACCAGACTCTGGTCCATTAGCCTGGTCCTACCAGACTCTGGTACATTAGCCTGGTCCTACCAGACTCTGGTCCATTAGCCTGGTCCTACCCGACTCTGGTACACTAGCCTGGTCCTACCAGACTCTGGTCCATTAGCTTCGTCCTACCAGACTCTGGTCCTCTAGCCTGGTCCTACCAGACTCTCGTCCACTAGCCTGGTCCTACCAGACTCTGGTCCATTAGCCTGGTCCTACCAGACTCTGGTACACTAGCCTGGTCCTACCAGACTCTGGTACATTAGCCTGGTCCTACCAGACTCTGGTCCACTAGCCTGGTCCTACCAGACTCTGGTCCATTAGCCTGGTCCTACCAGACTCTGGTCCATTAGCCTGGTCCTACCCGACTCTGGTACACTAGCCTGGTCCTACCAGACTCTGGTCCATTAGCCTGGTCCTACCAGACTCTGGTACATTAGCCTGGTCCTATCAGACTCTGGTACATTAGCCTGGTCCTACCAGACTCTGGTCCATTAGCCTGGTCCTACCAGACTCTGGTCCATTAGCCTGGTCCTACCCGACTCTGGTACACTAGCCTGGTCCTACCAGACTCTGGTCCATTAGCCTGGTCCTACCAGACTCTGGTACATTAGCCTGGTCCTATCAGACTCTGGTACATTAGCCTGGTCCTACCAGACTCTGGTCCATTAGCCTGGTCCTACCCGACTCTGGTACACTAGCCTGGTCCTACCAGACTCTGGTCCATTAGCCTGGTCCTACCAGACTCTGGTACATTAGCCTGGTCCTATCAGACTCTGGTACATTAGCCTGGTCCTACCAGACTCTGGTCCATTAGCCTGGTCCTACCCGACTCTGGTCCACTAGCCTGGTCCTACCAGACTCTGGTCCACTAACCTGGTCCTACCAGACTCTGGTCCACTAACCTGGTCCTACCAGACTCTGGTCCTGGTCCGTTAGCTAAGCTGTTGAGCTCTACATACCAGCATTTTATGCAGAATCAGAGGCTTTTCCGATTCTATAACATCGTATAAATAAAGCTGTGTTGCCAGACAGAATATGTTTATGTATATATGATTAACATTTCTGAAAGCGCCTCATGGTCTTTTCATGTGAGTAATAGGGTCTGCGTGGGGGGGGGGGGGGGGGGGGGGGGGGGGTCAGGGGCCCTGTGCTTTGTGGGAACAACAATGCCTCAGTGTAATGAATAATCTGTCAGGATTACAGCCGCAGGGGGGAACTCCGAAATGAAGCTGCTAATCACAGATAAGCTCTCCAACACAGACTGTGTCACAGCTCATTGTGTGGCTTCATGATTTACTCATACTTCATAACAATCATTATTATTATTATTATTATTATTATTATTATTATTATTATTATTATTATTGTAGTAGTCTTCCATCGGCAGCTCAAAGTCTCTCAGTGTTTCCCACTCTGGTGTGTTCATGGCCTGTCTTACAGAGTAGGGAAAAGTAACGTTTGGTCTATTCATACAACAGCCTTTTGTACTAAGGGTGGTACCGTTCGGTTCGCTTGTCTCGGTTCGGAGCGTGTGTGTGTCCAACTCGGTCTCACGCCAGTTCGTGAAATGGTCACGTTATTTTTAGTTATTGATACGTGTACAGGTCACGATTTTCTCGTTTATTTCGTGTACAGGTCACGAATTTCATTAGAATTTCATTTTGTGTACTGCCACGGGGGAATTAAACGCCACACGCCGGCGACAACAACAGGACGGACCGGGGGAATTAAACGCCACACGCCGGCGACAACAACAGGACGGACCGGGGAAATTAAACGCCACACATCAATAGATTCAATAACGTGACCATTTCACGAACTGCCATGAGACTGGGCTGGTGTGTCGCACGGTTCGTCAGTACACTGATAATGTGCACTAGAGTCCGGATCGGGCTGAATTTTTCTGTTCGAGCCCGGCCCGAGCCCGACAGGCGTTAAGATATTTGTGTCTGAGCCCGGCCCGTGTCTGACACAGTTCAAATCTAATTTTGTTTCTCATATAATGACACGTGTACGTTTGTTTGTGTGAAAGCTTTTATTAAGCAGCTGTAGGAAGGCATTCAGAAATAACAGATGAGGTCATCAGCTCACACGGGGCAACAAGCTCACGTTAATAATCTGTTTCATTTAAAATGTTCAACGTGTTAACCTTTCCTGATTGGTTCGATTCTGACCGTGATCAGAACACCAGGAGACTGGTTATCTCCAGGGCCGACGTTATACAACGTTAGGGTTATATCCCGTTATGGTGAGACGATGAATGAACTTGGCTTTCAGTCTGGAGATTATCTCGGACACCTCACACTTATGTCATATCACGATATTACGATATCCAAAATCTAAGACGATATCTAGTCTCATATCACGATATCGATATAATATCGATATATCGCCCAGCCCTACGTCTCGAGCTGCAAATACAAATCGATTAGTTGTCAACTATCCCTAACTACTTTGATACACACACACACACACACACACACACACACACACACACACACACACACACACACACACACACACACACACACTGTTGGCTACAAAACGTAACTTATTCCACCAACTCTGCTCTGGTTGTATCTTCACGTCTGCTTCCTTTTTCTCTCTCTCTCTTCTGCACACAACAACAACTTTGTAACTGAAAAACATTGAAATGCTACTTCAAATGTTTAAATTCCATTACTAATTAGAATTATGGATGACTGATATTTTAAAATTATTTTAAATTAACATATTTAAAAAAAAAATCTCACGTACCCCCTGCATCTTGCCCATGCTCATGTCGGATCGTGCAGTCAGCACAGATCGCGTACCGACACATATCACTGTAATTCTGTCATATTAAAGCTCCCATATTCTGCTCATTTTCAGGTTCATAATTGTAATTTGAGGTTTGTGCTCATTGCTGCAGCTCCTCTTTTCCCCCTGTGTTCAGGTCTCTGTTTTAGCTCCAGAGTGAGACCTCTCACTGCTGTAATATCTTTGTTGGCAGTCGCACATGCTCAGTAGCTAGGTAAGACCACATGCTCAGTAGCTAGGTAAGACCACATGCTCGGTAGCTAGGTAAGACCACATGCTCAGTAGCTAGGTAAGATCACATGCTCGGTAGCTAGGTAAGACCACATGCTCGGTAGCTAGGTAAGATCACATGCTCAGTAGCTAGGTAAGATCACATGCTCAGTAGCTAGGTAAGACCACATGCTCAGTAGCTAGGTAAGACCACATGCTCAGTAGCTAGGTAAGATCACATGCTCAGTAGCTAGGTAAGATCACATGCTCAGTAGCTAGGTAAGATCACATGCTCAGTAGCTAAGTAAGACCACATGCTCAGTAGCTAGGTAAGATCACATGCTCGGTAGCTAGGTAAGACCACATGCTCAGTAGCTAGGTAAGATCACATGCTCGGTAGCTAGGTAAGATCACATGCTCAGTAGCTAGGTAAGACCACATGCTCAGTAGTTAGGTAAGACCACACGCTCAGTAGCTAGGTAAGATCACACGCTCAGTAGCTAGGTAAGACCACATGCTCAGTAGTTAGGTAAGATCACATGCTCAGTAGCTAGGTAAGATCACATGCTCAGTAGCTAGGTAAGACCACATGCTCAGTAGCTAGGTAAGACCACATGCTCAGTAGCTAGGTAAGATCACATGCTCAGTAGCTAGGTAAGATCACATGCTCAGTAGCTAGGTAAGACCACATGCTCAGTAGCTAGGTAAGATCACATGCTCAGTAGCTAGGTAAGATCACATGCTCAGTAGTTAGGTAAGATCACATGCTCAGTAGCTAGGTAAGATCACATGCTCAGTAGCTAGGTAAGACCACATGCTCAGTAGCTAGGTAAGACCACATGCTCAGTAGCTAGGTAAGATCACATGCTCAGTAGCTAGGTAAGACCACATGCTCAGTAGCTAGGTAAGACCACATGCTCAGTAGCTAGGTAAGATCACATGCTCAGTAGCTAGGTAAGGGCTACATGAGCTAGCTAGCTGTTTCTCCAACTTCAGCAGTACAAGGCAGGATTAGCCGGGAGACTTCTTCTAAACGAGGGCGCACTTCCAACTTTGCGTGGAATCCCTGCAGAACAGGGACATGGAAGTAGTTCTTCTGGAGATTAGGGTGAACTAGTGTGTGTTGTAGCAGTGTTCTGCCATTGACAACGAGCTAGCATGCTAACAGTTAGCCCCCTAGGCCCCTCGTCTCGGCTAGTGACGTAGAAAGCCGTGCAGATGTTGACCAGCTCACCCGGAGACTGAAGGCAGGACACATTCAGAAACCAGATCTCACTCAGAACAGCATGGATGTTTATTTTCCAAGTTTGTATGCGTGTGGAAGCACCAGAGACTCAAAATAACCCCCCAAATCCCAGAAATTTCATAATATATAACACAGTATATTAGCCCGTGTTTCTACGGACTTTTCTAACTGTGTATGTCTGTTTCTGGCTCCTGAAACACAGGGACTTAAAGAGGGGGAGCTGAGTTAATGTCCTGGAAGTATTTTAACCCTCCTGTTGTCCTCTGTTGGTTCACTACAACGCTCTTCACAAGTAAAATAAATGCTCAGTTCGCTAGTTTCATTGAATTTGGGTGTTTTATTCAATTCTTTATAACATTTGGAAAAAGAAAAAGATAAATGAACGTTGAAAAAAGTGACAAAAATGTCAGAAAAGGCTTCAAAAAGGCAGAAAAAATCCCACAAAAATGTCTAAAGGCGCAGAAAAAAGTTGATAAAAACGAGAAAATGAGACAGAAAAACAAAGAGATGCATGGTTGACGGGAAGATAACACAAGGGTTAA
>CM042321.1:2264143-2271643 GCA_023566125.1 Zingel zingel | reverse complement strand
TGGAGCTAGATGGCTAAATGAATGGGAGTCTATGGAGCTAGACAGCTAAATGAATGGGAGTCTATGGAGCTAGACAGCTAAATGAATGAGAGTCTATGGAGTTAGACGGCTAAATGAATGGGAGTCTATGGAGCTAGACGGCTAAATGAATGGGAGTCTATGGAGCTAGACGGCTAAATGAATGGGAGTCTATGAGCTAGACAGCTAAATGAATGGGAGTCTATGGAGCTAGACAGCTAAATGAATGGGAGTCTATGGAGCTAGACAGCTAAATGAATGGGAGTCTATGGAGCTAGACGGCTAAATGAATGGGAGCCAATGGAGCTAGATGGCTAAATGAATGGGACTCTATGAAGCTAGACGGCTAAATGAATGGGTGTCTATGGAGCTAGACAGCTAAATGAATGAGAGTCTATGGAGTTAGATGGCTAAATGAATGGGAGTCTATGGAGCTAGACGGCTAAATGAATGGGAGTCTATGGAGTTAGATGGCTAAATGAATGGGACTCTATGGAGCTAGACGGCTAAATGAATGGGAGTCTATGAGCTAGACAGCTAAATGAATGGGAGTCTATGGAGCTAGACAGCTAAATGAATGGGAGTCTATGGAGCTAGACAGCTAAATGAATGGGAGTCTATGGAGCTAGACGGCTAAATGAATGGGAGCCAATAGAGCTAGATGGCTAAATGAATGGGACTCTATGAAGCTAGACGGCTAAATGAATGGGTGTCTATGGAGCTAGACGGCTAAATGAATGGGTGTCTATGGAGCTAGACAGCTAAATGAATGGGTGTCTATGGAGCTAGACAGCTAAATGAATGGGTGTCTATGGAGCTAGACGGCTAAATGAATGGGACTCTATGGAGCTAGACGGCTAAATGAATGGGAGTCTATGGAGCTAGACGGCTCAGATTTGATTGTAGTTTTTACAAGTTCAACATGGATTATAGGTCGAAAGTTGAATGAACGAGTACTTATGTCCTTTTGATTTCTTACAGGTTGAGCCGTTGTTGCCCATAACACGCTAGCATTCTGCTAATGAATGCTGATTGGTCGGTGAAGGACTGATTACGATCAGAGGTCCCGCTTGACGGCATCCGAAGCAGAACCAGAATGTCAGAGTGAATATTTCGGCGTGGTCTTTAAAACATTAGCAAACCTCTTTCTAGCACGTGTATTGACAGGGAGAGCCTAACCTGTCAGCTGTGTTGTATTGACAGGGAGAGCCTAACCTGTCAGCTGTGTTGTATTAACAGAGAGAGTCTAACCTGTCAGCTGTGCTGTATTGACAGGGAGAGTCTAACCTGTCAGCCGTGTAGTATTGACAGGGAGAGTCTAACCTGTCAGCTGTGTTGTATTGACAGGGAGAGCCTAACCTGTCAGCTGTGTTGTATTGACAGGGAGTCTAACCTGCCAGCCGTGTTGTATTGACAGGGAGTCTAACGTGTCAGCTGTGTTGTATTGACAGGGAGAGTCTAACCTGTCAGCTGTGTTGTATTGACAGGGAGTCTAACCTGTCAGCTGTGTAGTATTGACAGGGAGTCTAACCTGTCAGCTGTGTTGTATTGACAGGGAGTCTAACCTGTCAGCTGTGTAGTATTGACAGGGAGAGCCTAACCTGTCAGCTGTGTTGTATTAACAGAGAGAGTCTAACCTGTCAGCTGTGCTGTATTGACAGGGAGAGTCTAACCTGTCAGCCGTGTAGTATTGACAGGGAGAGTCTAACCTGTCAGCTGTGTTGTATTGACAGGGAGAGCCTAACCTGTCAGCTGTGTTGTATTGACAGGGAGTCTAACCTGCCAGCCGTGTTGTATTGACAGGGAGTCTAACGTGTCAGCTGTGTTGTATTGACAGGGAGAGTCTAACCTGTCAGCTGTGTTGTATTGACAGGGAGTCTAACCTGTCAGCTGTGTAGTATTGACAGGGAGTCTAACCTGTCAGCTGTGTTGTATTGACAGGGAGTCTAACCTGTCAGCTGTGTAGTATTGACAGGGAGTCTAACCTGTCAGCTGTGTTGTATTAACAGAGAGAGTCTAACGTGTCAGCGTGTTGTATTAACAGGGAGAGTCTAACCTGTCAGCTGTGCTGTATTGACAGGGAGAGTCTAACCTGTCAGCCGTGTAGTATTGACAGGGAGAGTCTAACCTGTCAGCTGTGTTGTATTGACAGGGAGAGCCTAACCTGCCAGCCGTGTTGTATTGACAGGGAGTCTAACGTGTCAGCTGTGTTGTATTGACAGGGAGAGTCTAACCTGTCAGCTGTGTTGTATTGACAGGGAGAGTCTAACCTGCCAGCTGTGTTGTATTGACAGGGAGAGTCTAACCTGCCAGCCATGTTGTATTGACAGGGAGAGTCTAACCTGTCAGCTGTGTTGTCGATGCCTCGAGAGAACAAAGGAAGCGACTCAGAGCTTGCCATGAAGCAGTATCTCCGGCCGTACGATGTGTATGACGTCATTGACATTTTAAAAGGCTTTTAAGAACAAAAAAAGCCACTTTAAAAAGACTCTAACACCCAGCAGTGTGTATTTTCTTAGCCTCCCCTTTCGAATGCAACATTCAAATTACTAGACGAAAAATTATATCCTGAGAAAAGTGGATTTTGAGGGGTATAGTTCCATAGACCTCCATTCATTCTGCACTGGCCTGTGAGCGCCCCCTATATGGAACCAGAGTGGAACTGCAACCAGTTCAGAAGCCGGAAGTATCCCGACTTCTCCCCTTATTAGAAATTCTTTAATATAGCTAAGGGAAATTACTTTTCTGATCGTCAAAAACCCCACCAGAGATGTTAGTTGGTTATAATCAGGCTGCAATGACCTCCAGTCCTTCCAGAAAAATGCGTTTTTTTGTGATTGTTGCAAAGATCGTTGATTATGTGGCACATTTTCTTAAAAAATGCGATGGAATATGCGGGATATTTATGCAATTCTATGCGATGAAATTGCGGGAACTTGCAAAGACTGCGGTGCCATCGTGGCTTCATCGCGGGGTCTGCAGCTTTTCGATGACGTTCATGTCACGTAATTACGTCACTTCATAACGTCAGGTAATTACGTCACTTCGTAACGTCACTTCATAACGTCCCTTCATAACGTCATTTCATAACGTCACTTCATAACGTCACTTCATCACGTCACTTCATAACGTCACTTCATAACGTCACTTCATAACGTCACTTCGTAACTTCGTAACGTCACTTCACCACGTCACTTCGTAACGTCACTTCATAACGTCCCTTCATAACGTCACTTCATAACGTCACTTTGTAACGTCCCTTCATAACGTCACTTCATCACGTCACTTCATAATGTCACTTCATAACGTCACTTTGTAACGTCCCTTCATAACGTCACTTCATCACGTCACTTCATAACATCACTTCATAACGCCACTTCATAACGTCACTTCATAACGTCACTTCGTAACGTCCCTTCATCACGTCACTTCATCACGTCACTTCGTAACGTCCCTTCATAACGTCACTTCATCACGTCACTTCATCACGTCACTTCGTAACGTCCCTTCGTAACGTCACTTCACAACGTCACTTCACAACGTCACTTCACAACGTCACTTCATCACGTCACTTCATCACGTCACTTCGTAACGTCACTTCACAACGTCCCTTCATTACGTCACTTCACAACGTCACTTCATAACGTCACTTCATAACGTCACTTCGTAACGTCACTTCGTAACGTCCCTTCATCACGTCACTTCGTAACGTCCCTTCATCACGTCACTTCGTAACGTCCCTTCATCACGTCACTTCGTAACGTCCCTTCATCACGTCACTTCATAACGTCACTTCATAACGTCCCTTCATAACGTCACTTCGTAACGTCCCTTCATCACGTCACTTCATCACGTCACTTCGTAACGTCCCTTCATAACGTCACTTCATCACGTCACTTCATCACGTCACTTCATAACGTCCCTTCGTAACGTCACTTCACAACGTCACTTCACAACATTCCTTAACGTCACTTCATAACGTCCCTTCACAACGTCACTTCACAACGTCACTTCACAACATTTCTTAACGTCACTTCATAGCGTCACTTCATTACGTCACTTCATAACGTCCCTTCATAACGTCACTTCATAACGTCACTTCACAACATTCCTTAACGTCACTTCATAACGTCACTTCATAACGTCACTTCATAACGTCACTTCATTACATCACTTCATAACGTCCCTTCATAACGTCCCTTCATAACGTCACTTCATTACATCACTTCATAACGTCACTTCATAACGTCCCTTCATAACGTCCCTTCATAACGTCCCTTCATAACGTCCCTTCATAACGTCCCTTCATAACGTCACTTCATAACGTCACTTCACAACGTTCCTTAACGTCACTTCATAACGTCCCTTCATAACGTCACTTCATTACATCACTTCATAACGTCACTTCATAACGTCACTTCATAACGTCCCTTCATAACGTCCCTTCATAACGTCACTTCATTACATCACTTCATAACGTCACTTCATAACGTCCCTTCATAACGTCACTTCATAACGTCACTTCACAACGTTCCTTAACGTCACTTCATAACGTCACTTCATAACGTCACTTCATAACGTCCCTTCATAACGTCACTTCACAACGTTCCTTAACGTCACTTCATAACGTCACTTCATAACGTCACTCCATAACGTCACTCCATAACGTCACTCCATAACGTCACTTCATAACGTCTCTTCATAACGTCACTTCATAACGTCACTTCACAACGTTCCTTAACGTCACTTCATAACGTCCCTTCATAACGTCACTTCATAACGTCACTCCATAACGTCCCTTCATAACGTCACTCCATAACGTCACTTCATAACGTCACTCCATAACGTCACTCCATAACGTCACTTCATAACGTCACTCCATAACGTCACTCCATAACGTCCCTTCATAACGCCACTTCATAACGTCACTTCATCGTCGGGTTTTCACCGACGTCACGTTCTGGGCGGTGACCTGGATGCGCGGCCATGTTGGAGGCACTCGGTGTAAACAACTGAATGGAGTAATGGAGTATTGTGCACTTTGGATACTTTAATACTTTATGTCTAAACAAAAGAAAAGCTCATCAAAACGCGTCCAAGATGCAAAGATATGGAAGGACTTGGACCGCAAAAAAGGAGCGATATTTGGAGAAATTACAGTTTACTGGCGGTGCAGAAGTCGGCTCCCTCTTCATGGACCCATGGCGACCCGGTGGTTCTTCCTTCAGCTGCATATCCCGATATAGTCAACTACCTGGTGTTCTCGCCGAGCCCATACACAGCGGAAGACCTTAAATCCTACAAAAGTTTGGAGGCTTATAACGGTCAGGGTGTGTGGAGGGGTGAGGGAGACGCAGTACCAAGTCATTAACGACCGTTGTGTTGTGAAGGCCGAAGTAAGTAACGCAATAACGTCTTTAATCAACCTCACCTTAACTGTATGATATCATTGCGATACTCAAGGTGTAGCCAAGTGACTCTCAATCGTTTATTTTCATTTCAAAGACCGAACAAGACCGAGTTTTCCCCTCGTAGATCCTGGTTGCCAAACACAAGCGCCTCCTTTCCTCTGATAACTTCTGGCATTCCTCTCCCTGGTTTTTAATAACGTTTGAGACGAGAATGTGCTGCCTGGATCATTGATTGGAACATTTACTTGTAAAAATCTTCTTCCTGCCAACCCTGGCTACCGAAATCTGGAGCCGCTGATATGTCTGCTCTTCTCTCTGATGCTCTGAAACAGACGATACAGGCTACACACACACCGTTACACGAGACGCTAGTTAACACTATACTCAACAGCAGCTAACGTTAGTCTACCGCTAGCTAGTTAACACTATACTCTACAGCAGCTAACGTTAGTCTACCGCTAGCTAGTTAACACTATACTCAACAGCAGCTAACGTTAGTCTACCGCTAGCTAGTTAACACTATACTCTACAGCAGCTAACGTTAGTCTACCGCTAGCTAGTTAACACTATACTCTACAGCAGCTAACGTTAGCCTACCGCTAGCTAGTTAACACTATACTCAACAGCAGCTAACGTTAGCCTACCGCTAGCTAGTTAACACCATACTCGACAGCAGCTAATGTTAGCCTACAGCTAGCTAGTTAACACTATTTCCTCTGAGAACTTCTGGCGTTCCTCTCCCTCGTTTTTAATAACTTTTGGAAGTCAATAATATTCCAGATGTTCTCGTCTGACCTATTGGTACAACCTAAAACACGGCAATTGTAGAACTTTCCAGCAGGTGTAACCATCGTTTTGTATATATATATATATATATATGTGTTAAAAGTGACGAATGTTATGATTACGTTCTTGGGTATTTGAGGAAATGAATGTATACTACCTTATTCCAAATGCAGGTATATTTTATGTTATATTTCATATATGTTATAATCATACCAGGTTACAGGTTTGTGTTATTGCTGGTCACCAGACTGTGTGTCTGTTTAATTAGTCACAGTGTGCAGGCGGCTCGCCTTTAGGTTTCTTTTTCATTTAACTGATGGTCAGGACTGGTACGCCTTGCCGGTGAGTGACTATAAAATAGCAGTTTGCTAGTAATTCAAATCAGGAATTAATATCACATGATTGTGTAATTTCATTGGTTAATTCTGGGTTTTGTGTTTGTGTTTTCGTTGCAGGTTTACAACCTAACTAACATACTAACGTCACTAATTATCAAGCTGACAGGCTAGCATAGCGGTAGCAGTCTGGCTACCTAGTGTGTGGATGCTTACTGTGCAATAAAGTTCATAAAGTGACTCGAGTTGTATCCGCCGTACTTGTCCTGAAACCCTTCCAGTGGGGAGTTTATTGAGCTATAGCAGGTAGCTTAGTGAAAACTGGACAGCAATAATTAACCATTTTCCTTGACGCCGTTCGGGATCAGTGCCTGTGCTTTGTTGTGATGCGAAGTACCGCTAACATGGCGACTTTGGGTCTGATGACGGGTCGTGAAAACCCTCTATAGGGTCCGTGCAGTGTTACAAATTTCGCCAGGACGGGCACCAAAGTCCGTGAGTCTGTGAGTCCGGACTTTTGGATTGGGCCTATGTTTTTAAAGTGAGCTTTACCTGGTGAGTCTGCGGGGGTGTTTGTTGTGCAGCAGCCGGGTGACAGGGGCTCGGTAGGGGCCCCCCGGGGCCCTCAGGTTCCTGGACAGAACCGACAGAGATTCTCTGTAGACTAAACCTCTGCGAGACGTCACGATGGGACAGTGATGACACGTCGCCAACTGAACACACAACAAGAAATGTCCTTTACAGGTTATTCTGGTATTTTCAACCCTATTTGTCTTTGTGTCTAAGTGACTAATGTGGAAAAAAGTCTTTGTAATTGGTCCAGTACTGAGGGAGAAAGCTGTAACAAGCAGCCATAAACCGGGCTGTAATGTAACCCTACAGGACAAATGTTCAGAGTCAGTTAGCGTCCACTAAAAGTTCTGTTGTTGCCGCTGACAGACTCAGATTAT
>CM042321.1:2241643-2256643 GCA_023566125.1 Zingel zingel | reverse complement strand
CCGGTTTTATTTTGAGGGTCTTTTAAAGTAATTACATGCTGTCTCAGCTAGCGGTTAGCCAAATTAGCTGTTAGCTAAACTAACATTAGCTTGCCTGTGGAGGCTAACGGCAGACCGCTACAACTACGACCGGAAGCGTGGAACAGATTGTGCAGTGTCGTAAATCCTCGTACAACAGCGCATTCGCTGAGCAGATCGTGTACCGACAACGCTGACGCACACCTTTATACTTCCTCACCTTACTTCCTGCTCTGCTCCCGCCACTAGAGGGCACCGCCACTAGAAACCTAAATATAGGTCAGAATGATGCTGGGACAAACCACTCATGACAGCGTTTTTTCAGGGGAGGATAGTCTCTTCCATTTGCATTTTATTGCATTTTAGGAATCGGTAATTATTGTATTGGTGCCATTGACTGTTAATATTAATGGACAAAGCATCCGGTTCAGCGAAGTGCTGCAAGTGCAGAAGTGCCTTAAACCTGCTTTCTATCTGAATTCCTGCAGGGGGAGACTCCTTAAACCTGCTTTCTATCTGAATTCCAGCAGGGGGAGACTCCTTAAACCTGCTTTCTATCTGAATTCCTGCAGGGGGAGACTCCTTAAACCTGCTTTCTATCTGAATTCCAGCAGGGGGAGACTCCTTAAACCTGCTTTCTATCTGAATTCCTGCAGGAGGAGACTCCTTAAACCTGCTTTCTATCTGAATTCCTGCAGGGGGAGACTCCTTAAACCTGCTTTCTATCTGAATTCCTGCAGGGGGAGACTCCTTAAACCTGCTTTCTATCTGAATTCCAGCAGGGGGAGACTCCTTAAACCTGCTTTCTATCTGAATTCCTGCAGGGGGAGACTCCTTAAACCTGCTTTCTATCTGAATTCCTGCAGGGGGAGACTCCTTAAACCTGCTTTCTATCTGAATTCCTGCAGGGGGAGACTCCTTAAACCTGCTTTCTATCTGAATTCCTGCAGGGGGAGACTCCTTAAACCTGCTTTCTATCTGAATTCCAGCAGGGGTAGACTCCTTAAACCTGCTTTCTATCTGAATTCCTGCAGGGGGAGACTCCTTAAACCTGCTTTCTATCTGAATTCCAGCAGGAGGAGACTCCTTAAACCTGCTTTCTATCTGAATTCCTGCAGGGGGAGACTCCTTAAACCTGCTTTCTATCTGAATTCCTGCAGGGGGAGACTCCTTAAACCTGCTTTCTATCTGAATTCCTACAGGGGGAGACTCCTTAAACCTGCTTTCTATCTGAATTCCTGCAGGGGGAGACTCCTTAAACCTGCTTTCTATCTGAATTCCTACAGGGGGAGACTCCTTAAACCTGCTTTCTATCTGAATTCCTGCAGGGGGGACTCCTTAAACCTGCTTTCTATCTGAATTCCTGCAGGGGGAGACTCCTTAAACCTGCTTTCTATCTGAATTCCAGCAGGGGGAGACTCCTTAAACCTGCTTTCTACCTGAATTCCAGCAGGGGGAGACTCCTTAAACCTGCTTTCTATCTGAATTCCTGCAGGGGGAGACACATGCGGTTGCTAAAAGGAGGTCCGTTTCTGTAGAAGTCTATGAGAAAGTGACCCATTTCTCTCCTGATTTATTCAGTAAACATTTTCATAATGAGTTCATGGTCTCAATCGCTAGTTTTAAGTCTTCTGCAACACAGAATGATGTTCATTTATTGAATTATGGTCTCGTTGATTTTAAAATCAACGATAAAGTAGGGGGTGTTTGAGGGCGTGGCTATGATGTGATTGACAGTCCGTGGCCTGTCTTATATGTAATATACCTATATATATTATAACGATATATAATATATATCGTTATAATATATATAAGATATATTTAAAACCTAGCGAAGCTAAATCTTACCTTGAATTATGTCGGCTAGCTTTCAGCAGAAGTTGCATCCAGATTGGGAGTGAAAGTGTGTAACGTAACGTAGAGTGTAAGCAGCGTTGCCAACTCTCAGCTAACATCATAGTTAGATACCGCCCAACAGTCTTTGGCTCCTCCCTCTCTCCTCACTCTCTCCTCCCTCTCTCCTCCCTTTCCTCTCTCCTTCCTCTCTCCTCCCTCACTCCTCCCTCTCTCCTCCCTCTCTCCTCCCTCTCTCCTCCCTTTCCTCTCTCCTTCCTCTCTCCTTCCTCTCTACTCCCTCACTCCTCCCTTTCTCCTCCCTTACTCCTCCCTCTCTCCTCCCTCTCTCCTCCCTTTCTCCTCCCTCTCTCCTCCCTCTCGTCTAAAATCCTCACATCCGCAACCAGGATGGCTGCACCCGTAACGGCAAACTCGACGACTCATAGCAGATCTCCACAAACCAAAGGGTGACGTCACACATGCTCTGTCCATTAATATTTACAGTCAATGATTGGTGCCTGATTCAACAAAACAAAATTACACTGGAAATTGTGGGCTGTTTGATAAAATTTCACCCAATATTGCACTATACCCTCCACATGGCTCCAAAGAAATTACATTGAGGTGTAATGACATAACAGAATGATAATGTTTCTACCTTTAAATATTATTATCTAAGTAGAGTTTTCCCTTTTGAAAAATACAAGTGAGCGTTAGGGTTTGAGTTTGTTTTTGCTTCAGATTCAGATATTTCTTTTTCTTTCCCAGAATCCGTATCTACTCCACCTGAAGACAGCACCGGTCTGAACTTTATTGTTGCTTTTCCGGAGAACATTGCCAACTATCATCCTGACGATCCCCAAAACAAAGTCCGAATCACTGCCATAAATGACAACACTGTGGTAACCATCCAATATTTTAACAGCAATCCCAGCAATCTAGATACACTGCGCAAAGGAGAGACTCGGGAGTACACAGTTGATCAAAAAATGGAGCTTTGGAAGAAAGCATTCTCCAACCAAACTCTCAAAATTAGCAGCACTAACAACATCACCGTCCAAGCCATCAACTGTAAAAAAAACAGCACGCAGACAGCTCTGGTTATTCCAACGGACCAACTGGGCAACGAGTACTTCATCCCACCGATCCCCAACATCCAAGGAACGACTGTCCCTTTGGACATTGTCACGACAGCTGTAACTGAAAGAAACCCGTTCAAACTCATTATTGTCAATACGGACAAAGTAAACAAAGTAACCGTCGGAGATAACCAAACCTTTTCCCTTCAACCCTACGAGCTCAATCAGGTCTGGGTACAAAACAAGACATCGCAAACTGTGAAAGCCGACAATGCGGTTGCCGTCCTCTTCGGTCACGCTTGCGCCATGAAGGACAACTGCATCTGCGGGCAGGTGTACGCCACGCTGCCACCCGCCAATGACGTGAAGCTGAAGTTCTACATTCCTCCAATTCTGGCCAAGGACGCTGAAGATAATGCATTCATACTTCTGTCAGAGAGAGGATCCACCACAGTACAGGCCTTCAACAAGGACTTGCAGCTGGTCGAGGCAGCCGGCACGGCCATCTTCTACCGCCCAGGCTTACTCCTCTCTCTGATCCCAGAGACGGACTTCGCCAGCTGTTATATCGTCAACGCCATCCCTGATGGCACAACGCAGAACTTTGCCCTGATTGTGGTCAACAAGAGTCTCACTGGCGGGGTTCATGATGGAAGTCTTTCTTTGCAGAATCCAGATTGGCAGGAACTGAAAGGGACAGAGTATGTCTCAACACGTGTTGCTCTGGGGAGTCAGAGGGTCATCTGGCACGTTTCCTCCAAAGTGGCTGTCTACTTTTTGGGAAATAAGGGAAATACTTGGTTTGGGAACCCCGCGCCCATCATCAGTAAATCCCCAGGTATGGAGCTGCACCGCGAACATGAGCCACACAGTTAACAGTCCGACCTCCAACGTCAAATTAAGGTTACAGAGTCAGGACAAACTAGTGACGAGACAAGTTGAAACTTGCAACTACTTGCAACTACCTGCAACTACTTGCAACTACCTGCAACTACTTGCAACTACTTGCAACTACTTGCAACTACCTGCAACTACTTGCAACTACCTGCAACTACTTGCAACTACTTGCAACTACTTGCAACTACCTGCAACTACTTGCAACTACCTGCAACTACCTGCAACTACCTGCAACTACCTGCAACTACTTGCAACTACTTGCAACTACTTGCAACTACCTGCAACTACTTGCAACTACTTACAACTACCTGCAACTACTTGCAACGCGTCGGTCTGCAGCGTTCTGAAAGCTGTGAGCAATGAGACAAGACGGTGTATTATCTGATTAGATTTTACTCTCTGTAGGCTACTTCCGTTCTATCTTCTGACTTTCAGGCTTTTTTGTGAATATCATTTGAGGATATGTTAGTGATAGTTGCTAGTGATAGTGAGATCCTTGCTACAGTTGCATTTCTAGGGATGAAAATGAGAAAACCTTTTATTTCTCTGATTCTTTGCTTTGTTCTTATGCCGCTCCCTCGCTTCAGTCACTCTGTAGCTCTCTCCACCACATACCGTGCTCACAGGGGCCACAACCTTTTCACCAGCTGACAGTTACATAAAATGGATTCTGGAAATCTCAATCATTTCCAATCTTGCAGAGACGGAGAGCGTAGGTATATGTAAGGAGATAACATAGGCACAGGCTAATTACTGATCACTAACATGATAGTTAACATTAGTAATTACACTTAAACAGCTAATGGAAGTCCAAACTGCCTGAGAGCTTCTCCTGTACTATACGGTAATTCCTCTACTATGAGACAGTAAGTCTCGTGGTTATGACCCAATCGTTAGCCTATTTTTATAACAACGTCTGCTACGGAGCCATAACGTGAGCTACAAGGTAATGGAGCCTTTTATACATTGTCGTGTTTCTTTAGAAATAAACAACGGACAAATAGAGTCTTTAAACGCTTCAGATGTAAAGTTATTCTCTGTCAAAGTGACGTCAAAATGAATGGCAGTCAATGGGATGCTAACGGGAGGTGATGGCTTGGTAGCATCAGAATGAATGGCAGTCAATGGGATGCTAACGGGAGCTGATGGCTTGGTAGCATCAGAATGAATGGCAGTCAATGGGATGCTAACGGGAGGTGATGGCTTGGTAGCATCAGAATGAATGGCAGTCAATGGGATGCTAACGGGAGCTGATGACTTGGTAGCATCAGAATGGCGCCATAGGAGCTACGCTTTGTGGACGCTTGCTTACCCCCTTGTACAGTACAGGTCCATTTTTGTTCCCTAAGGTACAAACTTAGCAAATGTTCCCTTAAAAGTACAAAAATCAGTCCCTCCAGAAAAACGCGATTATGCGATCGCATAATTCAACGCATAATCAGCCAAAGTCCGCATATTTATGCGGGGGCCGCATTTCTTCAAATACGCCGCACTTTTGACGCATAAATTGCCGATTTCTGCGCAAAATATGCAGGGCTTGCATGATCTCATAATCCCCGCATTTTTGTAGCAAAAAAGTCACATATATCTCAGCAGAAAGTTGAAAAATTTTGCATTTACTTCACACAAGAGCAGCCGTTTTCCCCTGTTGACATGGGAACGTTATGAAGTGACGTAATTACGCGACGTGAATGTCATCGAAAAGCTGCAGACCCCGCGATCAAGCCACGATGGAACTGCAGTTTTTGCAAGTTCCCGCAATTTCATCGCATAAAATTGCATAAATATCCCGCATATTCCATCGCATTTTTTAAGAAAACGTGCCGCATAATCACGGATCTTTGCCCGCAACAATCACAAAAAAACTTTTTCTGGAAGGACTGAAAAATGTATCTTAATATAATTATGCACCTTCCGTTGTACATTGTGGAATTTCCGAGGTGTAAGGTACATATTTGTCCCTTAATTTTTAAATGTAAAACGGCAGGAATTAGTGAATGCTATATTATATACTATATATATTCTATATTATATTCAAAGGTACATTATCGATCCTCAAAGTTATAATATTGTCCCTTTAGAAGGTACAAACAAGTACGTACAAATTTGCACCTTAAAGGTACTATTTTGCACTTTTTGCACGGGCGAAGGGTTACCAACACCTCTTGTTTCCTAACTAAATACATACCTGCTTGTTTCTCACTAGTTGACTACAGGTTAGTCATACTTAAAAGAGAAACTTACTTTTCTATAGTTTGGTTTTCGGTGTTTCAATTGCAACCGTTGTAGCTTCTCAGCTTCTAAAAGTCTCTTTTTCAAGAGTGTCCTGGCCAAGACAGGCAGCAGTACAACCACACATACAGTACATACCAACACAAAATACGCAAAAAAAACAAAAACATAAATCAACTGACACAGCAAGTCTTTCAAAGTCAACCACACCGCTAACACATCAGGCCAAACATCTGCAGCCAGATGTGGCTGCCTCCAAGTCCATCAACATCCTCTTAAAAGCGACCAATGAGAGCAGCTCAGTACGTTTCATGGATTTCTGTAACTTGTTCCATGTAGAGGGAGCAGCAAACTGAAAGGCCTTTTTCCCCAGCTCAGTTCTAACCTTTGGAACAGACAGAAGGAAGAGATCCTGGGAACGGAGATTGTAAGTCCCAGTACTATTTACACTGATATAAGTCAGAAGGTAGGATGGAAGGAGACCTAAAATAGCCTTGTATACGAAGGTATGCCAGTGTTGAAGTCTCCGTGTTTATACATTCATACAGTTCACAATGATGAGTGAGGGCATTCATACCAGTGATGAGCCTCAGAGATCCATGGTATACAGTATCCAGTGCATGTAAATGTAAATGTAAATATTCACAAGTTTCAAAATACTTTAGTGGTCCCGTAGCAAACATGGCGGCCGTTGAGACCAAATAGTGTCCAGCGTTTCACATTCAGCGTTTTGACATCTTTGAGTGCAGTATCTGGGTATTTATAGTGCTGCATTTGGACATATAGTACTTCGTCACTGTGAAGGCGCTGTGCATTCAAAATAGCAAGTGTAAGTACAGAAGTGCACGGTTCAAAACACAGCATTAGTGAAATGCAAAACCAGGCAGAACAAGGAGAGAACAACTGAATGGTTTCTGGTCATAATTGCCTACTAATTTCAGTTTGTCTTTCGTCCAAAATCCCCGACAGATTTCAGGGGTTGCGCCTTGTCTCCAGAGGTCGTGAAAATCTCTGACGTGGCAGTTGGCTGGCGAGAATCCCTGAAGTACTGCCAAGACAAGGGCCTGCAGCTGATCAGCTTCCCCCAGGCCCAACTCCAGAGACAAATCTACGAAAGAATCCTCCAGTTCAATAATGACACGGTGCAGGAAGTGTGGATCGGCATGCGCCGGAGTTCCCGGTCTGGCGAGTGGTACTGGCTGAATCAGCAACCGGTCAACGACACCAACTGGGGTGAGGGGGAGCCCGGCACGATATTTGATGGCCAGTGTGTTGTAATGAGTCTGGAAAAGGGCAAGGACTTTGCATGGAGTGACAAGGACTGCTGTATGCCAGCTTATTCCATCTGCTACAAAGAACCTGTCTTGTTTTGGGGTTGAGACCGAGACAAGACCGAGACTTTGAGGGGTTGAGACCAAACAGGACCAAGACTTTGAGGAGTTTAGACCGAGACCAGACCGAGACTTTGAGGGCTGGGACCGAGACTTTGAAGGTTTGAGACCGAGACTTTGAGGAGTTGAGACCGAGACTTTGAGGGTTTGAGACCAAACAGGACCGAGACTTTGAGGGGTCGAGACTGAGACTTTGAGGGGTTGAGACCGAGACTTTGAGGGGTCGAGACCGAGACTTTGAGGCGTTTAGACCGAGACCAGACCAAGACTTTGAGGGGTCGAGACCGAGACTTTGAGGGGTTGAGATTGAGACTTTGAGGGGTTTAGACCGAGACTTTAAGGGGTTGAGACAGAGACTTTGAGGGGTTTAGGCCGAGACTTTGAGGGGTTTAGACCGAGACTTTGAGGGGTTTAGGCCGAGACTTTGAGGGGTTTAGACCGAGACTTTGAGGGGTTTAGACCGAGACTTTGAGGGGTCAAGACCGAGACTTTGAGGGGTTTAGGCCGAGACTTTGAGGGGTTTAGGCCGAGACTTTGAGGGGTTTAGACCGAGACTTTGAGGGGTTTAGACCGAGACTTTGAGGGGTTTAGACCGAGACTTTAAGGGGTCAAGACCGAGACTTTGAGGGGTTTAGACCGAGACTTTGAGGGGTTTAGACCGAGACTTTGAGGGGTTTAGACCGAGACTTTGAGATTTCGAGGAGAAAACTATAGCTACAGCTAGCTGTGGCTATCTCACCGACTAGCTTATATTTTACAGTTGTTGTGTTTGTTTTCGTAGTTTAGTTACACATTTATATGTCGTAATAATAGTTCACATGACGCAAAATAAATGTCAACATTATGCTTTGTCAGATTGTCTAAATATATACTGTACATACACTGCTTTTTTACTTTGTTTTGGTTGATGTAGTAGACCAGGGGTTTTCAAACGTTTTGTGTGTGTGGACCAATATTTGTAAGCAAGAATGTTCGTGGACCACCTCATAATACACATATTAAAATATATAATTAATATTTTGCACCTCTTAATAGGCCTACTAGCACTACAACTATAACTGGTCATTGCATCAGTACAACAGGCTCATTGAAAGAAAGTTCACTGCACACAACGGCTGCCACATATTTTAGTTATTCATTTATTCCAGCGCCTGAGGGCATGATCATGTTCATCTGAACAACAGGCTTATTTCCATAGCAATGGAAATGAGAATACAAACACTTGCATATAGTCAACATTTCAAAACCTTTGGCGATTTTAGGGTTAGGGTTAAAGCCTAACTCTCAAAATGCAACCTAGGGTCTTTTTG
Source organism: Zingel zingel (assembly GCA_023566125.1). Lineage (NCBI taxonomy): Eukaryota > Metazoa > Chordata > Actinopteri > Perciformes > Percidae > Zingel > Zingel zingel. The sequence continues at coordinate 2,247,880 of CM042321.1, read as the reverse complement.
TGAATGTACCCGAGTCCAACTTTCGTTTAAAAGCATATTTAGGACGGAAACGCCACTTTTAAGATGTACCGTATTTCCGTTTTAACAAAAGCATTGACAACATTGTTTGTGTTCACAGAGTTTACTAAAAAGAAAGATTTTCAACAACTCACCGTAGCTCTACCGCCGCTACCACCTCGGCAGTCAAAACAAGTCGATATCAAAACGAGTAGCCACAGATTTAGGATATCCCTTGGTCACCGGTGGAGTTAAGGTGTAGAGCCCCTGGTTATAGTATATATCTTGGTCACCGGTGGAGTTAAGGTGTAGAGCCCCTGGTTGTAGTATATATCTTGGTCACCGGTGGAGTTAAGGCGTAGAGCCCCTGGTGATAGTATATATCTTGGTCACCGGTGGAGTTAAGGCGTAGAGCCCCTGGTTATAGTATATATCTTGGTCACCGGTGGAGTTAAGGTGTAGAGCCCCTGGTTATAGTATATATCTTGGTCACCGGTGGAGTTAAGGCGTAGAGCCCCTGGTTATAGTATATATCTTGGTCACCGGTGGAGTTAAGGCGTAGAGCCCCTGGTTATAGTATATATATCTTGGTCACCGGTGGAGTTGAGGTGTAGAGCCCCTGGTTATAGTATATATCTTGGTCACCGGTGGAGTTAAGGCGTAGAGCCCCTGGTGATAGTATATATCTTGGTCACCGGTGGAGTTAAGGCGTAGAGCCCCTGGTTATAGTATATATCTTGGTCACCGGTGGAGTTAAGGCGTAGAGCCCCTGGTTATAGTATATATCTTGGTCACCGGTGGAGTTAAGGTGTAGAGCCCCTGGTTATAGTATATATCTTGGTCACCGGTGGAGTTAAGGTGTAGAGCCCCTGGTTATAGTATATATCTTGGTCACAGGTGGAGTTAAGGCGTAGAACCCCTGGTGATAGTATATATCTTGGTCACCGGTGGAGTTAAGGCGTAGAGCCCCTGGTTATAGTGTATATCTTGGTCACCGGTGGAGTTAAGGTGTAGAGCCCCTGGTTATAGTGTATATCTTGGTCACCGGTGGAGTTAAGGCGTAGAGCCCCTGGTTATAGTGTATATCTTGGTCACCGGTGGAGTTAAGGCGTAGAGCCCCTGGTTATAGTATATATCTTGGTCACCGGTGGAGTTAAGGCGTAGAGCCCCTGGTGATAGTATATATCTTGGTCACCGGTGGAGTTAAGGCGTAGAGCCCCTGGTTATAGTATATATCTTGGTCACCGGTGGAGTTAAGGTGTAGAGCCCCTGGTTATAGTATATATATCTTGGTCACCGGTGGAGTTAAGGTGTAGAGCCCCTGGTTATAGTATATATATCTTGGTCACCGGTGGAGTTGAGGTGTAGAGCCCCTGGTTATAGTATATATCTTGGTCACCGGTGGAGTTAAGGCGTAGAGCCCCTGGTTATAGTATATATCTTGGTCACCGGTGGAGTTAAGGTGTAGAGCCCCTGGTTATAGTATATATATCTTGGTCACCGGTGGAGTTGAGGTGTAGAGCCCCTGGTTATAGTATATATCTTGGTCACCGGTGGAGTTAAGGCGTAGAGCCCCTGGTGATAGTATATATCTTGGTCACCGGTGGAGTTAAGGCGTAGAGCCCCTGGTTATAGTATATATCTTGGTCACCGGTGGAGTTAAGGCGTAGAGCCCCTGGTTATAGTATATATCTTGGTCACCGGTGGAGTTAAGGTGTAGAGCCCCTGGTTATAGTATATATCTTGGTCACCGGTGGAGTTAAGGTGTAGAGCCCCTGGTTATAGTATATATCTTGGTCACAGGTGGAGTTAAGGCGTAGAACCCCTGGTGATAGTATATATCTTGGTCACCGGTGGAGTTAAGGCGTAGAGCCCCTGGTTATAGTGTATATCTTGGTCACCGGTGGAGTTAAGGTGTAGAGCCCCTGGTTATAGTGTATATCTTGGTCACCGGTGGAGTTAAGGCGTAGAGCCCCTGGTTATAGTGTATATCTTGGTCACCGGTGGAGTTAAGGCGTAGAGCCCCTGGTTATAGTATATATCTTGGTCACCGGTGGAGTTAAGGCGTAGAGCCCCTGGTGATAGTATATATCTTGGTCACCGGTGGAGTTAAGGCGTAGAGCCCCTGGTTATAGTATATATCTTGGTCACCGGTGGAGTTAAGGTGTAGAGCCCCTGGTTATAGTATATATATCTTGGTCACCGGTGGAGTTAAGGTGTAGAGCCCCTGGTTATAGTATATATATCTTGGTCACCGGTGGAGTTGAGGTGTAGAGCCCCTGGTTATAGTATATATCTTGGTCACCGGTGGAGTTAAGGCGTAGAGCCCCTGGTTATAGTATATATCTTGGTCACCGGTGGAGTTAAGGTGTAGAGCCCCTGGTTATAGTATATATCTTGGTCACCGGTGGAGTTAAGGTGTAGAGCCCCTGGTGATACTTGGAGCAAAGTCTCATGTTGTGTCGAGCCTTCTTAGTGTTTAAAAATAGCTATTTTGAGGCTAGCATCAAAGTGCCCCTAGCTCTCCCATTCAAAAGGCCATTTGACCCAAAAACGAGAATACGGTACATCTTAAAAGTGGCGTTTCCGTCCTAAATATGCGTTTAAACGAAAGTTTGACTCGGGTACATTCACAAAGAGAGCCTAGGTTGCATTTTGGCGAGAGTTACACTTTAAGACGAGCGCCACTTTTATTCATTTTTTATTAATTAATGTATTAATTTTATTAATTAAAACTATTATTTTATATTTTATTTTGCTTTTCTCACAGTTTGGGAATGACTGTAGTAGATAATTAGGACTTGATTGGTTGAGTCTGTGATCTGATTGTTTAAAGAAGATAATCTCCATAAAGTTTGGGTCTCAATAAACCAAATTTTAATCTCTGTTGCCCTGTCGTCCTTCTTTGTGTGATATTGACTAGCTGTTAGTGTTCCTCTGTTCTAGTATGTTCAACTGTTACTCGGTAAGAGCTCCCACTTATCTGATGTACTCTGACAAAATCAGCAAAGAGCAGTTAAAGTAATGCTTTTTATTTACATTTTCTAGTCATTTTTAAGATGTGTTGTTAATTACGATTCCTCCCAAGGCTACATTCTAAGAAATATCTGTGTATTAACAGTTGTATGACATTTGAAATTGGGGAATAAGAGACTTCGGTGTTGCTTACAGTATAAAAATCAAATAAAATCAGAAAGAAAAAAAGCAATAAGCCGAAACAAAAGTGACAAAAGCGCCAACAAAGGGACAGAAAATATTGAAAAGACGTAGAAACGAGGATCAGAAACCCGAAAAAAGTGGAAAAAAGTCATTTTAAATAATTTTAGAGGTTACTTCCAGTGGCAGCTTTCTCCCTGCACCATCCAGACACACACACACACACACACACACATAGACACACACACACACAGACATAGCTGTCTCCCTGCACCACACACACACAGACACACACACACACACACACACACACACACACACACACACACACACACACACAGACATAGCTGTCTCCCTGCACCACACACACACAGACACACACACACACACACACACACACACACACACACACACACACACACACACACAGCTGTCTCCCTGCACCATCCAGACACACACACACACACACACACACACACACACACACACACACACACACACACACACAGCTGTCTCCCTGCACCATCCAGACACACACACACACACACACACACACACACACACAGTGCGTCTCACTATCTTTGTGGGGACCCGTCATTGACATAATGCATTCCCTAGCCCCTTACCCTAACCTTAACCATCACCACTAACTGCCTAACCTTAACCCTTACCCTCACCCTAACCATAACCTAATTCTAACCCTAATCCTAAAACCAAGTCTTAACCCTCAAACAGACCTTTAACCTTGTGGGCTCCAGCATTTTGGGCCCCACAAGGCTGGTCGGACCCCACAAGTATACTGGACTCCCGGTTTTTGGACCCCACGAATATAGTTAAACAAGAACACACACACACACACACACACACACACACACACACACACACACACACACACACACACACACACAGCTGTCTCCCTGCACCATCCAGACCCTCACCCTCACAAGTCAAATTTTTGGCACTTTTTCAACGTTTTTGTCGCTATTTTTGAAGTTTTTGACGCCGTCTCCCATGTTGTCGTCACCTTTTTTGACGTTTTCCTGCTGAACATTAGATGAAATGCAGGTTTAAGAAGCTTCAGCTTTGGTTTTAGATGAAGTGGAAAAAAGAGACAGAGCAAAAAGAGAGAAATGGGTGAAAAAAGCGATTATCCGAGCAGGTTACTTCCAGCAGCAGCCGACTCCCTGCAGAACCCCCCCCTGCACCATCCAGACCCCGAGCCCCCCCAGCAGGACGACCTTTGCCCCCAGACACACCGCCACGAGGATCAGTAGAGGAGGCGAGGCCCCGGCCGTGTGCAGAGGCGGCTGGGGCGGCACGACGTACAGCGTGGCGTGCTCCTTGCCCAGCGGGTTGGAGGCACTGCACGTGTACTGGTGGCCTGGCTCCACGTCTGTCAGCTGGCTGACCGTGTGGTAGTTGGCCATGGCGCCCTGAGCCAGCGGGACGACCGGAGAACCCTCCAGCAGCTCATCCGGGCCGAGCCACTGAACGTCCGGCAGCGGCGAGCCCTGGACCTGGCACAGCGCTCGGTACCCGGTCTGCTCGCCGCCGTCCACGGACAGAGACAGGATCTTCGGAGGAGCTGCAGCACAGACAGGAAGAGGGAGGAAACGTATGAGTTTAAACTGTTTAAACCAAAGGGGGTAAGCTTCCCCTCGGACCGCATAGCTCCTAAGGCGCCATGTTGTTGCTACCAAGCCATCAGCTCCCGTTAGCATCCCATTGACTGCCATTCATTCTGATGCTACCAAGCCATCAGCTCCCGTTAGCATCCCATTGACTGCCATTCATTCTGATGCTACCAAGCCATCAGCTCCCGTTAGCATCCCATTGACTGCCATTCATTCTGATGCTACCAAGCCATCAGCTCCCGTTAGCATCCCATTGACTGCCATTCATTCTGATGCTACCAAGTCATCAGCTCCCGTTAGCATCCCATTGACTGCCATTCATTCTGATGCTACCAAGCCATCACCTCCCGTTAGCATCCCATTGACTGCCATTCATTTTGACGTCACTTTGACAGAGAATAACTTTACATCTGGAGCGTTTAAAGACTCTATTTGTCCGTTGTTTATTTCTAAAGAAACACGACAATGTATAAAAGGCTCCATTACCTTGTAGCTCACGTTATGGCTCCGTAGCAGACGTTGTTATAACAATAGGCTAACGATTGGGTCATAACCACGAGACTTACTGTCTCATAGTAGAGGAATTACCGTATAGTCCAGGAGAAGCTCTCAGGCAGTTTGGACTTCCATTAGCTGTTTAAGTGTAATTACTAATGTTAACTATCATGTTAGTGATCAGTAATTAGCCTGTGCCTATGTTATCTCCTTACATATACCTACGCTCTCCGTCTCTGCTAGATTGGGAATGATTGAGATTTCTCTTGGCACAGCTACCAGAAGACTTCCAACTTTCAGACAGGTTGCTCACGTCACATCTACGTCTTCTACGTCCTGCAGTGCCCTGCTATGCCATGAACTACTACAACTACTATTTGTAGTCACTGTTCCATTATCTTTATTGTGACTATTATTGCCACTGTCCATCACACCCCCAACCAGCACCGTCAGACACTGCCTACCAAGAGCCTGGGTCTGTCCCGTCAGACACCGCCTACCAAGAGCCTGGGTCTGTCCCGTCAGACACCGCCTACCAAGAGCCTGGGTCTGTCCCAGATTTCTTCTGCTTGCTCTTGGGGGAATTACTGGAATCGTTGGGTCTTTGTAAATGATAGAGTGTGGTCTAGACCTACTCTATCTGTAAAGTGTCCTGAGATAACTCCTGTTATGATTTGATACTATAAAGAAATAGAATAGAAATAGAAATGCAGTTTTAAGGAGCTTCACTTTCCAGACCCCGAAGCTTGGTCCATTACTCTAACGGTCTGTGCACGCATGTCGTGTCTCAGTCTGAGTGTAGTCTTTTGTAGTTTGTCAATGTTTACGTCGCTTTTTTCGAATCTTTGGCGCTTTTTCAACGTTTTTGAAGCTTTTTTTTCAGTTTATTTCTGTTTCCAGTTTAACTGTCTGTTACTTATAACTAGAGCTGCACCGATAGAGCGGCCCGTGACCG
>CM042321.1:2229143-2234143 GCA_023566125.1 Zingel zingel | reverse complement strand
TATTACCTGCAGGTCAAGGTAACATGTATTACCTGCAGGTCTAGGTAACATGCATTACCTGCAGGTCTAGGTAACATGCATTACCTGCAGGTCTAGGTAACATGCATTACCTACAGGTCTAGGTAACATGCATTACCTGCAGGCCTAGGTAACATGCATTACCTGCAGGTCTAGGTAACATGTATTACCTGCAGGTCTAGGTAACATGTATTACCTGCAGGTCTAGGTAGCATGCATTACCTGCAGGTCTAGGTAACATGCATTACCTGCAGGTCTATAGGTAACATGCATTACCTGCAGCTCTAGGTAACATGCATTACCTGCAGGTCTAGGTAACATGCATTACCTGCAGGTCTAGGTAACATGCATTACCTGCAGCTCTAGGTAACATGCATTACCTGCAGCTCTAGGTAACATGCATTACCTGCAGGTCTAGGTAACATGCATTACCTGCAGGTCTAGGTAACATGCATTACCTGCAGGTCTAGGTAACATGCATTACCTGCAGGTCTATAGGTAACATGCATTACCTGCAGGTCTATAGGTAACAGGTAACATGCATTACCTGCAGGTCTATAGGTAACATGCATTACCTGCAGGTCTATAGGTAACAGGTAACATGCATTACCTGCAGGTCTAGGTAACATGCATTACCTGCAGGTCTATAGGTAACATGCATTACCTGCAGGTCTATAGGTAACAGGTAACATGCATTACCTGCAGGTCTATAGGTAAAAGGTAACATGCATTACCTGCAGGTCTATAGGTAACAGGTAACATGCATTACCTGCAGGTCTATAGGTAAAAGGTAACATGCATTACCTGCAGGTCTATAGGTAACAGGTAACATGCATTACCTGCAGGTCTATAGGTAACAGGTAACATGCATTACCTGCAGGTCTGATTAATTCAGCGTAGTCTGAAGAGCAGCTGTGCCTGAGTATATTCTCTCTCAAGTTCTCTACGAGCTGCTGCTTTAAAACCCCAGAAGCCTCTGTGGTTTAACGGTGCAGCTGAGGCTTTCCCTGTGGCTCGCCACCTCGCCACCTCGCCACCTCGCCACCTCGCCACCTCGCCACCTGGCCACCTCACCACCTCACCACCTGGCCACCTCGCCACCTCGCCACCTCGCCACCTCGCCACCTCGCCACCTGGCCACCTCACCACCTCACCACCTCGCCACCTCGCCACCTCGCCACCTCGCCACCTCGCCACCTCGCCACCTCGCCACCTCGCCAGCTCGCCACCTCGCCACCTCGCCAGCTCGCCACCTCACCACCTCGCCACCTCGCCACCTGGCCACCTCGCCACCTCGCCACCTCGCCACCTCGCCACCTCGCCACCTGGCCACCTCGCCACCTCGCCACCTCGCCACCTCGCCACCTCGCCACCTCGCCACCTGGCCACCTCGCCACCTCGCCACCTCGCCACCTCGCCACCTGGCCACCTCGCCACCTCGCCACCTCGCCACCTCGCCAGCTCGCCACCTCACCACCTCACCACCTCACCACCTCACCACCTCGCCACCTCGCCACCTCGCCACCTCACCACCTCACCACCTCACCACCTGGCCACCTGGCCACCTCGCCACCTCACCACCTCACCACCTCACCACCTCACCACCTGGCCACCTCGCCACCTCACCACCTCGCCACCTCGCCACCTCGCCACCTCGCCACCTCGCCACCTGGCCACCTCACCACCTCGCCACCTCACCACCTCACCACCTCACCACCTCACCACCTGGCCACCTCGCCACCTCGCCACCTCGCCACCTCGCCACCTCGCCACCTCACCACCTCGCCACCTGGCCACCTCACCACCTCACCACCTGGCCACCTCACCACCTCACCACCTCACCACCTCGCCACCTGGCCACCTCACCACCTCGCCACCTCACCACCTCACCACCTCGCCACCTCGCCACCTCACCACCTCACCACCTCGCCACCTCACCACCTCACCACCTGGCCACCTCGCCACCTCACCACCTGGCCACCTCACCACCTCACCACCTCGCCACCTCGCCACCTCACCACCTGGCCACCTCGCCACCTCACCACCTCACCACATCGCCACCTGGCCACCTCACCACCTCACCACCTCACCACCTCACCACATCGCCACCTCACCACCTTGCCGCCTCACCACCTCACCACCTCACCACCTCACCACCTCGCCACCTCGCCACCTCGCCACCTCGCCACCTCGCCACCTGGCCACCTCACCACCTCGCCACCTCACCACCTCACCACCTCGCCACCTCACCACCTCGCCACATCGCCACCTCGCCACCTCACCACCTCACCACCTGGCCACCTCACCACCTCACCACCTGGCCACCTCACCACCTCACCACCTCACCACCTCACCACCTCGCCACCTGGCCACCTCACCACCTCGCCACCTCACCACCTCGCCACCTCGCCACCTCGCCACCTCACCACCTCGCCACCTCGCCACCTCGCCACCTCACCACCTCACCACCTGGCCACCTCGCCACCTCACCACCTGGCCACCTCACCACCTCACCACCTCACCACCTCGCCACCTCACCACCTGGCCACCTCGCCACCTCACCACCTCACCACATCGCCACCTGGCCACCTCACCACCTCACCACCTCACCACCTCACCACATCGCCACCTCACCACCTTGCCGCCTCACCACCTCACCACCTCGCCACCTCGCCACCTGGCCACCTCGCCGCCTCACCACCTCACCACCTCACCACCTCGCCACATCGCCACCTGGCCACCTCACCACCTCACCACCTGGCCACCTCGCCACCTCACCGCCTCGCCACCTCACCACCTCACCACCTGGCCACCTCGCCACCTCACCACCTGGCCACCTCACCACCTCACCACCTCACCACCTCACCACCTGGCCACCTCGCCACCTCGCCACCTCGCCACCTCGCCACCTCGCCACCTCGCCACCTGGCCACCTCACCACCTCGCCACCTCGCCACCTCGCCACCTCGCCACCTCGCCACCTCGCCACCTCGCCACCTCGCCACCTCGTCACCTGGCCACCTCGCCACCTGGCCGCCTCACCACCTCACCACCTCACCACCTCGCCACCTCGCCACCTCACCACCTGGCCACCTCGCCACCTCGCCACCTCACCACCTCACCACCTCACCACCTCGCCACCTGGCCACCTCACCACCTCACCACCTGGCCACCTCACCACCTCACCACCTCACCACCTCGCCACCTGGCCACCTCACCACCTCGCCACCTGGCCACCTCACCACCTCACCACCTCACCACCTCGCCACCTGGCCACCTCACCACCTGGCCACCTCACCACCTCGCCACCTCACCACCTCACCACCTCGCCACCTCGCCACCTCACCACCTCACCACCTCACCACCTCGCCACCTCACCACCTCACCACCTGGCCACCTCGCCACCTCACCACCTGGCCACCTCACCACCTCACCACCTCACCACCTCGCCACCTCACCACCTGGCCACCTCGCCACCTCACCACCTCACCACCTCACCACCTCACCACCTCACCACCTCACCACATCGCCACCTCACCACCTTGCCGCCTCACCACCTCACCACCTCGCCACCTCGCCACCTGGCCACCTCGCCGCCTCACCACCTCACCACCTCACCACCTCGCCACATCGCCACCTGGCCACCTCACCACCTCACCACCTCACCACCTCACCACCTCACCACCTCGCCACCTCACCACCTCACCACCTCGCCACCTCGCCACCTGGCCACCTCGCCGCCTCACCACCTGGCCACCTCACCACCTGGCCACCTCACCACCTCACCACCTGGCCACCTCACCACCTCACCACCTCGCCACCTCGCCACCTCACCACCTCACCACCTCACCACCTCGCCACCTCACCACCTCGCCACCTCACCACCTCGTCACCTGGCCACCTCACCACCTCACCACCTCACCACCTCACCACCTCGCCACCTCGCCACCTCGCCACCTCGCCACCTGGCCACCTCGCCACCTGGCCACCTCACCACCTCACCACCTGGCCACCTCACCACCTCGCCACCTCACCACCTCGCCACCTGGCCACCTCACCACCTCGCCACCTCACCACCTCACCACCTGGCCACCTCGCCGCCTCACCACCTGGCCACCTGGCCACCTCGCCGCCTCACCACCTGGCCACCTGGCCACCTCGCCACCTCGCCACCTGGTCACCTCACCACCTCACCACCTCGCCACCTCGCCACCTCACCACCTCACCACCTCACCACCTCGCCACCTCACCACCTCACCACCTCACCACCTCGCCACCTCACCACCTCACCACCTGGCCACCTCGCCACCTCACCACCTCACCACCTGGCCACCTCGCCGCCTCACCACCTGGCCACCTCACCACCTCACCACCTCACCACCTCACCACCTCACCACCTCGCCACCTCGCCACCTCGCCACCTGGCCACCTCGCCACCTGGCCACCTCACCACCTCACCACCTGGCCACCTCACCACCTCGCCACCTCACCACCTCGCCACCTGGCCACCTCACCACCTCGCCACCTCACCACCTCACCACCTGGCCACCTCGCCGCCTCACCACCTGGCCACCTGGCCACCTCGCCGCCTCACCACCTGGCCACCTGGCCACCTCGCCACCTCGCCACCTGGCCACCTCACCACCTCACCACCTCGCCACCTCGCCACCTCACCACCTCACCACCTCACCACCTCGCCACCTCACCACCTCACCACCTCACCACCTCGCCACCTCACCACCTCACCACCTGGCCACCTCGCCACCTCACCACCTCACCACCTGGCCACCTCGCCGCCTCACCACCTGGCCACCTCACCACCTCACCACCTCACCACCTCACCACCTCACCACCTGGCCACCTCACCACCTCACCACCTCACCACCTCACCACCTCACCACCTCATCACCATCTCACACTGAAACTTCAACCTGACCAACAGCGGGCGAGGAGGAAGTACTCGCATCCTTTAATGCCGTAAA
>CM042321.1:2209143-2224143 GCA_023566125.1 Zingel zingel | reverse complement strand
CCCTTCTTACACTCACTTATAACACTCTGGACTCTTCTTACACTCGCTTATAACACTCTGGAATCTTCTTACACTCGTTTATAACACTCTGGACCCTTCTTACACTCACTTATAACACTCTGGACTCTTCTTACAAACGCTTATAAGACTCTGGACCCTTCTTACACTTGCTTATAATACTCTGGACCCTTCTTACACTCGCTTATAACACTCTGGAGCCTTCTTACACTTGCTTATAACACTCTGGACCCTTCTTACACTCGCTTATAACATTCTGGACTCTTCTTACACTCACTTATAACACTCTGGACTCTTCTTACACTCACTTATAACACTCTGGACCCTTCTTACACTCACTTATAACACTCTGGACCCTTCTTACACTCGCTTATAACACTCTGGACCCTTCTTACACTCGCTTATAACACTCTGGACCCTTCTTACAAACGCTTATAACACTCTGGACCCTTCTTACACTCGCTTATAACACTCTGGACCCTTCTTACACTCGCTTATAACACTCTGGACTCTTTTACAAACGCTTATAACACTCTGGACTCTTCTTACACTTGTTTATAACACTGGACTCTTCTTACACTCGCTTATAACACTCTGGACCCTTCTTACAAACGCTTATAACACTCTGGACCCTTCTTACACTCGCTTATAACACTCTGGACCCTTCTTACACTCGCTTATAACACTCTGGACTCTTCTTACAAACGCTTATAACACTCTGGACTCTTCTTACACTCGTTTATAACACTCTGGACTCTTCTTACAAACGCTTATAACACTCTGGACCCTTCTTACACTTGTTTATAACACTGGACTCTTCTTACACTCGCTTATAACACTCTGGAATCTTCTTACACTCGTTTATAACACTCTGGACTCTTCTTACACTCGCTTATAACACTCTGGGCCCTTCTTACACTCGCTTATAACACTCTGGACCCTTCTTACACTCGCTTATAACACTCTGGACTCTTCTTACACTCGCTTATAACACTCTGGACCCTTCTTACACTCTCTTATAACACTCTGAACCCTTCTTACACTCGCTTATAACACTCTGGACTCTTCTAACACTCGCTTATAACACTCTGGACTCTTCTTACAAACACTTATAACACTCTGGACCCTTCTTACAATCGCTTATAACACTCTGGACTCTTCTTACACTCGCTTATAACACTCTGGACTCTTCTTACAAATGCTTATAACACTCTGGACCCTTCTTACAATCGCTTATAACACTCTGGACCCTTCTTACACTCGCTTATAACACTCTGGACTCTTCTTACAAATGCTTATAACACTCTGGACCCTTCTTACAATCGCTTATAACACTCTGGACTCTTCTTACACTCTCTTATAACACTCTGGACTCTTCTTACAAACACTTATAACACTCTGGACCCTTCTTACAATCACTTATAACACTCTGGACTCTTCTTACACTCGCTTATAACACTCTGGACTCTTCTTACAAACACTTATAACACTCTGGACCCTTCTTACAATCGCTTATAACACTCTGGACTCTTCTTACACTCGCTTATAACACTCTGGACTCTTCTTACAAACGCTTATAACACTCTGGACCCTTCTTACACTCGCTTATAACCCTCTGGACTCCTCTTACACTCGCTTATAACACTCTGGACCCTTCTTACACTCGCTTATAACCCTCTGGACTCTTCTTACACTCGCTTATAACACTCTGGACTCTTCTTACAAACACTTATAACACTCTGGACCCTTCTTACACTCGCTTATAACACTCTGAACCCTTCTTACACTCGCTTATAACACTCTGGACTCTTCTTAAACTCGCTTATAACCCTCTGGACTCCTCTTACACTCGCTTATAACACTCTGGACCCTTCTTACACTCGCTTATAACACTCTGGACTCTTCTTACACTTGCTTATAACACTCTGGACTCTTCTTACAAATGCTTATAACACTCTGGACCCTTCTTACACTCGCTTATAACACTCTGGACCCTTCTTACAAACGCTTATAACACTCTGGACCCTTCTTACACTCGCTTATAACCCTCTGGACTCCTCTTACACTCGCTTATAACACTCTGGACCCTTCTTACACTCGCTTATAACACTCTGGACTCTTCTTACACTCGGCCAAAGCGTCAAACAGCTTCCCTGTACTTTCCGACCAGCGTCCTTGACCGGGCGGCCAGAGCTTCTCTGCAGCTCAAGTCGGCGGCGGTGTGTACATACAGTTACGCTCGCTTTGGATGCTCACTTTGAATGCTTAGGACTCTTTGGACGCTTGCTTTGGACGCTCACTTTCAACGCTTGCGTTCAACGCTTTGGACGCTCGCTTTCAACGCTTGCTCTCAACGCTTTGGACGCTCGCTTTCAACGCTTGTTCTCAACGCTTGCTTTCAACGCTTGCTTTCAATGCTTGCTTTCAACGCTTTGGACGCTTTGGACGCTTTGGACGCTTGTTTTCAATGGACGCTAACTTTCAACGCTTGCGTTCAACGCTTTGGATGCTCACTTTGGACGCTCACTTTGGACGTTCGCTTTCAACGCTTTGGACGCTCGCTTTCAACGCTTGCTTTCAACGCTCATTTTCAACGCTCGCTTTCAACGCTCGCTTTCAACGCTTTGGACGCTCGTTTTTGCATTCAGTGACTACAGCTCCCATGATGCCTTGAAAGTGTGCTGTTGCCTTTAAAAGGATCTCCTGAAGTCTTATCCCGAGCTGCAGTTATGCTGCCGTGCCTTCTCTCCTGTAGTTCGGTGCTCCTGACGGAGGCAGCAGGTTAAATTATTCAGGAGAGCTCTGAGAGCATTTCAGTCCAACATTCAGGAAGCTGATCTCACGCTGACTCACTGAGCTTCATCATCTCAAAGATGTCATCAGGAAGTCTGAGGGGAACACAGCCAGAACTTCATCCCGTCAAAACTCCAAACTATCAAATAATCCCAATTCAATGCTGAACTACTTTTAAACCCTCGTCTTGTCTTCCTGTCGACCTGCAACTTTTTATTTTTCTGAGTCAAAAACACAATGCAACTGATCTCAGCTGGTATTCTGTCTGGAATGGACATTTCTAAGTGACCCCAAACTTTTGACCGGTAGTGTACATTGTTGTTAAGAATATTAAAATGAATATATGATGAATATATGACATGATAAATAGAAGGCTTCAAATAGACCGGTGATCAGTGATTAGCCCCAAAAATCCTGATCGGAGCACCCTTATTAAAAATATTTGGCGGTCCAATCAGTGAACAGAGGGAGTGACTGAGAGCGATTACGTTGAGGACGTGCGCTAGTTTGAGTTGTAGTTCTGTAATGGCGGTGGAGAAAGATGCGAGTGAAGCCATTCGGTCCGTTGTGGCAACGCTGCTGAATATCCAGAAGTTAAAGTCCGAGCAAGAACAATCTTTGCTGAGTTGTGTTGGGGGCCATGATGTTGTGGCCCTCCTCTCTACAGGGTTCGGGAACAGTTTGATTTTCCAGCTCGCTCCATTAGTGGTGAAGGAGTTAGCTAAGGTGAACACTAGCGATGCTAAGCCGACGTCACGACCAAACGTTAGCGATTGGTTATGGCAGATCCAGAGTGGCTCTGGGCAGATCCAATAGTTTTAAACTTCAACAGAGTACCCGCCTTCAAGGAAGTTAACACTTGTCAATGGAGAGAGGTCAGACTCTCTGGACTAATGAAATGGACCAGAGTCTGGTAGGACCAGGCTAATGGACCAGAGTCTGGTAGGACCAGGCTAATGGACCAGAGTCTGGTAGGACCAGGCTAATGGACCAGAGTCTGGTAGGACCAGGCTAGTGGACCAGAGTCTGGTAGGACCAGGCTAGTGGACCAGAGTCTGGTAGGACCAGGCTAATGGACCAGAGTCTGGTAGGACCAGGCTAGTGGACCAGAGTCTGGTAGGACCAGGCTAGTGGACCAGAGTCTGGTAGGACCAGGCTAATGGACCAGAGTCTGGTAGGACCAGGCTAGTGGACCAGAGTCTGGTAGGACCAGGCTAATGTACCAGAGTCTGGTAGGACCAGGCAAGTGGACCAGAGTCTGGTAGGACCAGGCTAGTGGACCAGAGTCTGGTAGGACCAGGCTAATGTACCAGAGTCTGGTAGGACCAGGCAAGTGGACCAGAGTCCGGTAGGACCAGGCTAATATACCAGAGTCTGGTAGGACCATGCTAGTGGACCAGAGTCTGGTAGGACGAGGCTAGTGTACCAGAGTCTGGTAGGACCAGGCTAGTGTACCAGAGTCTGGTAGGACCAGGCTAGTGTACCAGAGTCTGGTAGGACCAGGCTAGCTCCAGTGTTCCCCGTATAGGTCCATTCAATAATCCATCTTTTAGCCAGTTCCAGTCCTGCGGAGGCTGATTCATGTCTTTAGTTCTGCAGGTTTTGGGTAGGAATCAACAGTCAGAGCATCAACAAAGTTATTCAGTTCATCCTGAGGGGGAACGTGAATGACGAATCAACATTTCATCAACATCCATCCAGTAGTTGTTGAGATATTTCACTCCATCTGCTGATGAAGCCCACAAGATGAGGCTGAAAGCTCCAGAAAACAAACTGGAGCATGTGTTATTTACTTTCCCGTCTCTGTGTGCTGGAACAGTCTGTGTTCAGTTTGTTCAGTGTGTGTGTGTGTGTGTGTGTGTGTGTGTGTGTGTGTGTGTGTGTGCATGTGCGTGTGTGCCTGTGTGTGTGTGTGTGTGTGTGTGTGCATGCATGTGTGTGTGTGTGTTTGTGTTCAGTTTGTTGTCTGTGTGTGTGTGTTTGTGTTTAGTTTGTTGTGTGTGTGTGTGTGTGTGTGTTTGTGTGTGTGTTCAGTGTGTATGTGTCTGTGTATGTGCCTGTGTGTGTGTGTGTGTGTGTGTGTGTGTGTGTGTGTGTGTGTGTGTGTGTGTGTGCCTGTGTGTGTGTGTGTGTGTGTGTGTGTGTGTGTGATAGAAGCGTCCTGACAGCATCTCTTTCTGTTTCAGAACAATCGTGTGTTTGGGCTGAAGCTCTGGAAGCTTTCAGCCTCTGATGCTGACGCTGCTGCCGCTGCCGCCGCCTCCGCCGTTGCCGCTGCCGCAACCGCCTCCGCTGCTGCCGCTGCTGCCGCCTCCGCCGTTGCCTCCGCCGCAACCGCCGCCGCCGCCTCGCTGCTGCCGCTGCCTTCGCCGCCGCCGCTGCCACTGCCGCTGCCGCTGCCTCCGCCGTTGCCGCCGCCGCAACCGCCTCCGCTGCTGCCGCTGCCGCCGCCGCCGCCGCTACTGCTACTGCAGTGCTTCCTGACAGAGACCACACCTCCATAATCTGTCAGCACTCACACACTCCGACATCGTCACACACAGGATGTCCACTTCAAAATAAAAGCACGGAAATTCTCTGCTCCCCGGTGAACACAACAACAAACATATAAGTCTGAAGTCTGTGTCCATCTGTGCAGCTGTGTTTAACGTTTCAATGGACAGATTTGGTTTAATTTCCAAAATAAATTTATATGTAAAAAAAAAAAATCATAATAATAACAAAAATAGCTTTTTTATTTAAAGCTTTTAAACAATGTATTTAAATGCGAGATTAATTAGTCTTTCAATTAATTAATTTGATTCTATATATTTGAATATATATAATATTATATGTAATATATTATATATATATATATATATATATATATATATATATATATATATATATATATATATATATATATATATATATATATATATATATATATATAAATATTTGTTACAATCTGAAAAAGTCTCACTCCAGCCTAACTTTCGGTCTCTAAATCTACTTGTTTTGTATTTAAATCCACTTTTATGTCTCTAAATCCACTTTTTCTTATCCCTGTGTTTGTCTGTTTTTCAGTCACTGTTCAGCACTTGGAATTGCTGATTTTGTTATGATTGAAAGCTGCTATATAGACTAATTAAAGCTTGAAATAAAGATTGCTTGATTGACAACAGTCTCTTTTATTCTGAAATCTGTCTCCGGAATTCGGCATGTTTATCCGGTTTGCCTTGACACGGGTGTGACGCGCTCTGTAACTAACGTTATCCCAGTCGACGGTGCAGCTGTGTAGCCGTTTAACCCGTGTTTGAAACATTTTAAACATTATATATCTTTATATTTCAACATGTCGCACACCGTCATCACCACGACGACAACAACCAGAACGTCAGCTGACGGCATCATGAACACGGGCTACACCCGCACCATCCCGGGACTGCTGAAGATAGGGCAGATGGTGAGAAAACATCGCAGGTTAACACGGGTTAAACCCATGATATCAGAGTATTTGTTCACACCAACACAGCCGGGTTGTGCTGGCTAACGTTAGCCGTTAGTGTCACTGCTAACATGTTGTTTATATGGAGGCTGAGACATTACCTTTTAAGGAAAGGTATTAAATCCATGATTATTTAAATGGACCCTGGTGGGTAGTGTTGGTGAAGTCATTATTTATATTTAATCTAACTGTTGCCTTGTTTTTAACACATCACACACTGACACTGTGGGAAGTAACCAAGTACTTTTACTCAATTAATTGCAATTTTAAAGTACTTGTATTTGAGTATTTCCATTTTTTTTTAAGGAAAGGTATTTAATCCATGATTATTTAAATGGACCCTGGTGGGTAATGTTGGTGAAGTCATTATTTATATTTAATCTAACTGTTGCCTTGTTTTTAACACATCACACATGTGTCTCAGAGGTAAATATTGTACTTTTGCTGCTCTACATTTGTCTGACGACTTTAGTTACTTTGCAGATTAAGAATTCAAAATATAATATAATCTCTAATTTATAAAATGTGGTATTGTAAGATTTGATTTGATCTTTTATATTTATCTCGAACAATCAGCATACCGTAAACGAAATAAAACTCAAACAATCTGATTAACATCAAAGAGCAAAAAGAAGTAGAGCGATCAAATATCACAATATTATTGACCATATACATCAGTGTTGATATTATTGACCATATACATCAGTGTTGATATGATTGACCATATACATCAGTGTTGATATTATTGACCATATACATCAGTGTTGATATGATTGACCATATGCATCAGTGTTGATATGAGTGACCATATACATCAGTGTTGATATGATTGACCATATGCATCAGTGTTGATATGAGTGACCATATACATCAGTGTTGATATGAGTGACCATATGCATCAGTGTTGATATGAGTGACCATATACATCAGTGTTGATATGAGTGACCATATGCATCAGTGTTGATATGAGTGACCATATGCATCAGTGTTGATATTATTGACCATATACATCAGTGTTGATATGAGTGACCATATACATCAGTGTTGATATGATTGACCATATACATCAGTGTTGATATGAGTGACCATATACATCAGTGTTGATATTGCAGAGATATTGTAGGGTTGACTGATATTTACACAATGAGATTTTAGATTAATAATTCCAACTAGGAATCGTTTGGAAAAATCTGTGTTTTCAGTGTGTGTGTGTGTGTGTGTGTGTGTGTGTGTGTGTGTGTGTGTGTGTGTGTGTGTGTGTGTGTGTGTGTGTGTGTGTGTGTGTGTGTGTGTGTGTGTGTGTGTGTGTTCAGTGTGAGTGTTCGGTGTGCTTGTGTTCTCTCTGTGTGTGTGTGTGTTCAGTGTTTTTTTTGTGTGTTCATTGTGTGTGTGTTTGTGTGTTCATTGTGTGTGTGTTTGTGTGTTCATTGTGTGTGTGTGTGTGTGTTCATTGTGTGTGTTCATTGTGTTTGTGTGTTCATTGTGTGTGTGTGTGTGTGTGTGTGTGTGTGTGTGTGTGTGTGTGTGTGTGTGTGTGTGTGTGTGTGTGTGTGTGTGTGTGTGTGTGTGTGTGTGTGTGTGTGTGTGTGTGTGTGTGTGTGTGTTCAGTGTGAGTGTTCGGTGTGCTTGTGTTCTCTCTGTGTGTGTGTGTGTTCAGTGTTTTTTTTGTGTGTTCATTGTGTGTGTGTTTGTGTGTTCATTGTGTGTGTGTTTGTGTGTTCATTGTGTGTGTGTGTGTGTGTTCATTGTGTGTGTTCATTGTGTTTGTGTGTTCATTGTGTGTGTGTGTGTGTGTGTGTGTGTGTGTGTGTGTGTGTGTGTGTGTGTGTGTGTGTGTGTGTGTGTGTGTGTGTGTGTGTGTGTGTGTGTGTGTATACCAACCAAATCCACCAGACCTGAGGAATCTCTTTAAGTTCCATTCATTGAGTTTAGGTGCAGCTCGGCTGCTGTGACTAAAGCCTAATATACCAGTTGGTGGTATTTCAGTTAATGGCCGCCGACGGTACAGCAGCATTTCCTGCAGCGTGTTTCTCCGGGCGAGGCACCTCTGCCTTAAAAGCAGGAAATCCTGTCGTTCCGTCGATAACTGAGACAACTACCCACGTTCCAAGATGAAAACAATGTCAGTGGAGCTGCAACTATCAGTGAATGACTCCATTATTCCATCCACTGAAAAATAAACCAATTAATTCATTGACAAGATGTAATACCTTTAGCGTGTATAGAGCCAGCATATTTCCACCAGACTCCATGTAAATAATCAGGACTTTTAGCGTGTATAGAGCCAGCATATTTCCACCAGACTCCATGTAAATAATCAGGACTTTTAGCGTGTATAGAGCCAGCATATTTCCACCAGACTCCATGTAAATAATCAGGACTTTTAGCGTGTATAGAGCCAGATCATTTCCACCAGACTCCATGTAAATAATCAGGACTTTTAGCGTGTATAGAGCCAGCATATTTCCACCAGACTCCATGTAAATAATCAGGACTTTTAGCGTGTATAGAGCCAGCATATTTCCACCAGACTCCATGTAAATAATCAGGACTTTTAGCGTGTATAGAGCCAGCATATCTCCACATGTAAATGGGTGAATTAAAGGTTTATTTCAACCAGACCAGAGTGGTGATTGTTGGAACAGTGGAAATATGAACCAAGACGGCTTTTGATAGTTTTATTTAGTTTCTGTCCACTTTCAATGAAGTGTGTATTACAATCATAAAAGTACTGATTATTTACATGGAGTCTGGTGGAGTTTGGTGATGGTGATTTCGGGACTGTTTGATGTTAAACTAAAAGGATCTTACTCTTTAACTAAAAGGTCTATCTCTGTAGGGATCCTTTCATAATGTTTTCAAACACAAAATAATAATCTGAGTCTCTCAGCAGCAACAACACAACTTTTAGTAGACACTACTGGACGCTGAACATTTGTCCTGTAGGGTTACATTACAGCTTGTTTCTTGATTAATACTGGATGATAGAATACTTTACATTATCAAATGATAGACAGAGACCACTGAAGAGATATTAAAGTTAATTTTACTTGAGAACCCAACGAGGAGGCCTTCTCCGTACTACAGAATAGGACAGACAATGTCCTCACGAAAAGCTCTCTACAGCAGCTTTTGTGATGATACAAGAGTTGGTGTCGTCAGTTGTTTATCTTGTCAGAGTCGATGACGTCTCCCCTATCTGAGGCCTGTACCACAAATCAAGATCAACATGCCCTGGATTTCTTTCAGTTACCCGTAGGGGTGGTACGGTTCACAAAATCATGGTTGTATCTCAGTTAGCCTATCAGCTGGTTTGATTTGCATTGAGAGATGATCTTATGGAAAGTACCCCATGCCAATCTCTAGGTATGGTGAAGGGGATGTGATGATGTGGGGGTATGGTGAAGGGGATATGATGATGTGGGGGTATGGTGAAGGGGATGTGATGATGTGGGGGTATGGTGAAGGGGATGTGATGATGGGGGGGGTATGGTGAAGGGGATGTGATGATGGGGGGGTATGGTGAAGGGGATGTGATGATAGGGGGGTATGGTGAAGGGGATGTGATGATGTGGGGGTATGGTGAAGGGGATGTGATGATGGGGGGGTATGGTGAAGGGGATGTGATGATGGGGGGGTATGGTGAAGGGGATGTGATGATGGGGGGGTATGGTGAAGGGGATGTGATGATGTGGGGGTATGGTGAAGGGGATGTGATGATGGGGGGGTATGGTGAAGGGGATGTGATGATGGGGGGGTATGGTGAAGGGGATGTGATGATGGGGGGGTATGGTGAAGGGGATGTGATGATGGGGGGGTATGGTGAAGGGGATGTGATGATGGGGGGGTATGGTGAAGGGGATGTGATGATGGGGGGGTATGGTGAAGGGGATGTGATGATGTGGGGGCCAAGGGAACTTTATCAGGATGCATAGTATGCTGGATCCATGAAATAACTGGCCTTTCAAAATAAAAGTCTGCCTGCCTCTATGGGAATCTAACATAGGGGTGGACTGACTTCAGCTGCCGGCGGTTTAGACATTAACGGCTGTGTTGAGTTATTCTGAGGGGACAGCACATTTACTCTGTTATACAAGCTGCACACTTCATACTTTACATTGGAGATGGATGTCAAATCGGCCCAAATGAAGGCCGACGGGCCCTCAGACGGACGACGGCACGGGACGCACCGAACCGACTCGAGTCACCGACCTCGCCAGACTGTCAGACGGCCGATTATCAGCTCAGTGTGTCGGCACCTTTAGGCTGGCCACAATAAAAGGCCGTGTGTGTGTGTGTGTGTGTGTGTGTGTGTGTGTGTGTGTGTGTGTGTGTGTGTGTGTGTGTGTGTGTGTGTGTGTGTGTGTGTGTGTGTGTGTGTGTGTGTGTGTGTGTGTGTGTGTGTGTGTGTGTGTGTGTGTGTGTGTGTGTGTGTGTGTGTGTGTGTGTGTGAGAACTTGAACCCGTTGCTCTGTAACAGCTTTGTTGTGTGTGTTTCCTGTTAGCTGGCGCTGCTCGTGGCCTTCCTGTGCGTGCACTGCGTCAACGGTTGGCCCAGCTGGGCGGCCATGCAGTTCTTCGAGGTGGTGGTGCTGTGGTTCCTCATCGCCTTCCTCATCTTCTTCCTCATGCACCTGTTCCGGCTGCAGGCGAGGATGCCCTGCATCAACTGGCCGCTGACGGTGAGTCGGGAAATACTAGAGCTCCGGGCTGCAGAGTAGGGCGGCGGGGGGGGGGGGGGGGGGGGGGGAAGAGAGAGAGAGAGGAAAAAGAAAGGGAAATCGCCTTTTTTGGAGACGATTTTTAAAATGGATTCTTTTCCCTAGAACCTACTTATTATTTATTGTTTTTACCAATGATTGACCTAAATATTTACGGAAAACAGCTGTTCAGTGAAATGCAGAAGATACACACATACAGAACACACACATAACACACACATAACACACACACAACACACTTCACGCTTCAACGTTAAGCTTTTCTTTTTCTTTTTTAAAGTTCCCCTAAAAACTTCAGGTTGCAGAGATAAAATGAAACCGTTTGCATGTTGATCTCACTTCTGCATTTCACTGAACAGCTGTTATTAATCCTTAGTGTTTCTTAACTGCACGTTTCACACAAATGCCTTTCAGGTTAGGCAGCCAGGCAGGTAGCCAGGCAGGCAGAAATGAATGAAGGAAGGAAGAATGGCAGGCAGGAAGGAAGGAAGCAAGAATGGAAGGAAGGAAGGAAGGCAGGCAGGCAGGAAGGAAGAATGGCAGGAAGGAAGGAAGGCAGGCAGGCAGGAAGGAAGAATGGCAGGAATGAAGGAAGGAAGGCAGGCAGGCAGGAAGGAAGAATGGCAGGAAGGAAGGAAGGAAGGAAGGAAGGCAGGCAGGCAGGAAGGAAGGAAGGAATGTTCTGTGGTGAAGTAGCAGGTTTTTATGTAGCCGTGACTACCACACCACAACCTGTTGACGGAAACATTTCCCTGAGGCGTCGCACTCGTTTCAGTTTTGAATATTTTTAACATAACTAGGGTTGGGCACTGATCACTTTTTTTTTTTTCGGTACGGTACCGATACCTGAAAATCAGTTCCAGTACCCAACGGTACCTTTTTTCGGTACTTACCCTCTGTAATAACAAAAAAAGAATTTCAGTTGTTAAAATATCAATTCTATCTATTTACTGAGAACATTCTATTAACTGAGAACATTCTATTAACTGAGAACATTCTATTAACTGAGAACATTCTATTAACTGAGAACATTCTATTAACTGAGAACATTCTATTAACTGAGAACATTCTATTAACTGAGAACATTCTATTAACTGAGAACATTCTATTAACTGAGAACATGTTATTAACTGAGAACATGTTATTAACTGAGAACATTCTATTAACTGAGAACATTCTATTAACTGAGAACATTCTATTAACTGAGAACATTCTATTAACTGAGAACATTTTACACATAAAACAAAATACACAAAACTAAAAATTAAACACCTGCCTCTCCCCTCCAAACCCTTACAACCTATTACATAAAATAATTATTAATTTCTCTACACTGCACTGTAACTTTTTTCTTGTACTTGCATATTATTCTATTTTGATCATGTTTTATTACATGATCGTTTTAAATTGCTCTTTAATGTTTAATGTTAAGCACTTTGAACCAACCCACAACCTCAGCCTGTCAGTCAGTCACCAGGGCAGTGTGTGTGTGCGTGCGTCTTTCTTCCCGACCGGTTCAGTCGGACAGGAAGCTGAACATTTAAAGCAGCGGCCCAAGAACGATATTCAAATTTAGAATATTGGGTTGACAGCCCTAGTGCGAACACGCCATTAGCAGTACTTTAACTGCAGTGAAAGTCAGCTTCACACATGTAAACAAGCCGGCGATGTGTTGCTGTGCAGCCTGGATATCGATAACTATCGTGCTGGGGTTACGAGAAGCTTATTTGGACGTTTCTCTCTCTCTCTGTGTCGGCTCTTTGAACCCTTCGTCTGACACTCGGTTGAATCTTGTTTCTGCCGTTTCAGGAGTTCCTTTCATTACGCCGTCGGGACCATCCTCATCTTCATCGCCTCCATCGTGGCCGGCTGTGAAGAGCGGAGGGGCGTCTCAGCGCTGGTGGCCGGATCGGTGCGTATCAACCACACCAGACCCACCTTCCTCAGTGACAGTTAACTGAATCCTTCTATGCCTTTCACCCTTCTCTGCATTTCCTTCCTCCCCTTCCTCGTTCCCTACGTACTTCCTTTCTTCAGGCTACTTTCCTTTCTTCCCCTTTTTGTTCATCCTTCCTTATTTATTCTTCCTTTTCTTTCCTTCTATCCTACCTTCCTTCCCTCTTCTTTCCATCCTTGCCTCCTTTCTTTCATTCTTCCTTTCCTTTCCTACCTCCTTCCCTACTTCCTTCCTTTCTTCTTTCCTTCCCTCCTTACATACTTATTTCAAAACTGACATTAAGTCTCGAGCTGCAAAGATGAGTCGATTAGTTGTCAACTATTAAATTAATCTCATACTATTTTGATAATCTATTAATCAGTCATTTTTCATGAAATAAAAGGAAATCTTCTCTGATGTCAGCTTGTTAAATGTGAGTATGTTCTAGTGTCTTCTCTCCTCTGGGACAGGAAACTGAATATATTTGAGTTGTGGACAAAACAAGACATTTGAGGACGTCGTCTTGGTCTTTTTTGGGAAACACTGATCTACATTTTTCACCATGTTCTGACATTTTAAAGCAGTTACACACCGAGCCGATAACCGGCCGTCTGACCGTCTGGCGAGGTCGGTGACTCGAGTCTGTTCGGTGTGTCCCGGGCCGTCGGCCGTCCGAGGAGCCGTCGGCCTTCATTTGGGCCGACCCGACATGTTCAGTCGGAGACAGGGCAGTCAGAGACAGGGCAGTCGGAGACAGGGCAGTCGGAGACAGGGCAGTCGGAGACAGGATCAGTCAGAGAGAGGGCAGTCGGAGACAGGACAGTCGGAGAGAGGGCAGTCGGAGACAGGACAGTCAGAGAGGAGGGCAGTCGGAGACAGGACAGTCAGAGAGAGGGCAGTCGGAGACAGGACAGTCAGAGAGAGGGCAGTCGGAGACAGGACAGTCAGAGAGAGGGCAGTCGGAGACAGGACAGTCCGGAGACAGGGCAGTCGGAGACAGGGCAGTCGGAGACAGGGCAGTCAGAGACAGGACAGTCGGAGAGAGGGCAGTCGGAGAGAGGGCAGTCGGAGACAGGACAGTCAGAGAGAGGGCAGTCGGAGACAGGGCAGTCGGAGAGAGGGGCAGTCGGAGAGAGGGCAGTCGGAGAGAGGCGAGTCGGAGAGAGGGCAGTCAGAGAGAGGGCAGTCGGAGAGAGAGGGCAGTCGGAGACAGGACAGTCAGAGAGAGGGCAGTCGGAGAGAGGGCAGTCGGAGACAGGGCAGTCGGAGAGAGGGCAGTCGGAGACAGGACAGTCAGAGAGAGGGCAGTCTGAGAGAGGGCAGTCGGAGAGAGGCAGTCAGAGAGAGGGCAGTCAGAGAGAGGGCAGTCAGAGAGAGGGGCAGTCGGAGACAGGGCAGTCGGAGACAGGGCAGTCGGAGACAGGGCAGTCGGAGACAGGGCAGTCAGAGACAGGACAGTCTGAGAGAGGGGCAGTCGGGACTCACCTGGAGATGGGGAGCGGGATGAGCCTGACTAGAGTCTCTCAAAATCTGATGAAGATCTGTTAACCTGACCTTTGTTGATCTGAAATGAAGACAGATTCAGCGACTGCACGGCCTATTCCTCTCTTAACATGTTCTCAGGAACACGTTACGGTGAACTATTTTAGTCCAACATGAGATCGTGTTTCTGAACGAGCCGCCAGTAATGGCCGTTCGAAAAATCCAAAATCCGGAAGCAGCAGCCAGACCCACGTGACGCGTTCGTCCAATCAGCTGCCGGTTTTCATTTTTTGGGCGACAATCCAGATTAGCGCCGCCTGCTGTTATGGAGTTATATTACATCTCGGTCTCTTCGGTGTTCTGAGGAACTTTTTGGACCAATTTGGGGGAGACCGATCAGTCCGACCGCCTTTTCTGCCGACGGTTCTGGTCTGTAACGCCTTTAGAGCCCAAACAACTCATCCATTCATCCCAGAAAATAATCAACCAATGAATCACTGACGTGAATTATCGGTAGTTGCAGCCCTGCTTTTGTTACAAGAAGAGAAGGAACTTGATTAACG
>CM042321.1:2187556-2202556 GCA_023566125.1 Zingel zingel | reverse complement strand
AAAAAGAAAGTTAGTCTGGAGCCCTGTATCTTACAACAAGATATACGTTAAAAATCAGATAACTACTGTACCAATGCAGTAGAGGAGATAGGCTTCACATTGAACTAACATTGTAGGCTAACAACACAATTCGCTGATCTTACGTTAGACGACTAGCCGACAAGCTGGCTTTCCATTGTAGCGTTAACGTTAAACGTGTTAACGACAACGTTAGCGAAAACATTTGTATTGTTGACAGCTAACAGCACTTACCCCAAAACTAATGTCAGTGATTGTGATTGGCCAAATGACTCGCGTGACCAACACGGTCTCACGGTAGTTCGTGTAATTGTCACGTTATATTTTAATCTATTGATACGTGTACAACAACACGTTTATTATCTCGTTTTTTTTTCCGGCTCTGGCCCGATAACCGGCCGTCTGACCGCCTGGCGAGGTCGGTGACTCGAGTCTGTTCGGTGTGTCCCGTGCCGTCGGCCGTCCGAGGAGCCGTCGGCCTTCATTTGGGCCGACCCGACATGTTCCTGACATGTTAGGACAATCTGAACGTCCAGAACGGGACAAATACAGACTGGGACTGAGATTTATGACCTTACACCACCCCACCCCCCCCGTCCCCCCCGCCCCGACTCTAGCAAGACTCTAATGGCGCGGACACACCGAGCCGATAATCGGATCGTGACTCGAGTCTGTTCGGTGTGCTCCGTTGGCCTTTATTTTGGCCGATTTGACATGTATAATCGGTGGGGCGGGCACTGCCAGCAGTCAGACTCAAATGACCAATCTGATTGGTGGAGAGCTAACCAGGAAACAGGGGATGAGCGTGACTAGAGTCTCTCAAAATCTGATGAAGATCTGTTAACCTGACCTTTGTTGATCTGAAATGAAGACAGATTCAGAGACTGCACGGCCTATTCCTCTCTTAACATGTTCTCAGGAACACGTTACGGTGAACTATTTTAGTCCAATATGAGATCGGATTCTGAACGAGCCGCCATGACAGTCTGGCTGTTCGTCCAATCAGCTGCCGGTTTTCATCTTCTGGGAAATAATCAGACTGTTAATGGAAACAGAGCGTGCGCTCAAGTCGGCGTCTCTTCGGTGAGTTCTGAGGAACTTTTTGGACCTCGGGGACCCGACTGATCAGTCCGACTGGCTTTACTGCCGACGGTCGGCCGTCTGGCTGGTGTGGTCGGGGCCCTTAGGCTACCTAACGTTAGCTAGCGCTAGCTGATACTAACGATTTCTAGTCGGCGACATATTTTGGGCTTCATTTAATAAACGTAACAGGAAGGTTGAAGAGGTTTTGGTTTCTGTCTCGACAGGAAACTGGCCGAGGAGAAATACGAGGAGATCCACACGCGCAGGAGGGAACTCAGACGCCGACATTTTGAGAAAGTCAGCCTGGATGTTCTGAATGTAAGAAAAAGATGAATTCACTCACTTTCTACGTGTTATATATTCACCCGGCAGACCACGGACCGCTTCTCTTCACGGGTTAATCCTCTTAGTCCCGAATATTTCAGGTAAAGGTGCGGAAGGGTTCTGAAGTAGATAATCTACACGTTTATTCAATGCATTTGGCCACTACTACTAGCATGTTAGCATTTGTTAGCATTTTACCATGTGTTAGCATGTTAGCATGTCTTAGCATTTGTTAGCATGTGTCATGTTAGCATGTGTTTAGTTAGCATGCATTATGTTAGCATATGTAAGCATGTTACAGTATCATCTGTTAGTGTATTAGCATGTGTTAGCATAATTTAGCGTGTTAGTATGTGTTAGCATGTTTTAGCCTACTTTAGCATTTTTTAGCGTGTTTAGCATATTTTGTATTAGCACGTGTTAAGAAGTTAGTGTTATCATGTGTTAGCCTATTTTAGCATTTTACCGTGTGTTAGCATGTTAGCATGTGTCATGTTAGCATGTGTTTAGTTAGCATGCATTATGTTAGCATATGTAAGCATGTTACAGTATCATCTGTTAGTGTATTAGCATGTGTTAGCATAATTTAGCGTGTTAGTATGTGTTAGCATGTTTTAGCCTACTTTAGCATTTTTTAGCGTGTTTAGCATATTTTGTATTAGCACGTGTTAAGAAGTTAGTGTTATCATGTGTTAGCCTATTTTAGCATTTTACCGTGTGTTAGCATGTTAGCATGTGTCATGTTAGCATGTGTTTAGTTAGCATGCATTATGTTAGCATATGTAAGCATGTTACAGTATCATCTGTTAGTGTATTAGCATGTGTTAGCATAATTTAGCGTGTTAGTATGTGTTAGCATGTTTTAGCCTACTTTAGCATTTTTTAGCGTGTTTAGCATATTTTGTATTAGCACGTGTTAAGAAGTTAGTGTTATCATGTGTTAGCCTATTTTAGCATTTTACCGTGTGTTAGCATGTTAGCATGTGTCATGTTAGCATGTGTTTAGTTAGCATGCATTATGTTAGCATATGTAAGCATGTTACAGTATCATCTGTTAGTGTATTAGCATGTGTTAGCATAATTTAGCGTGTTAGTATGTGTTAGCATGTTTTAGCTTACTTTAGCATTTTTTAGCGTGTTTAGCATATTTTGTATTAGCACGTGTTAAGAAGTTAGTGTTATCATGTGTTAGCCTATTTTAGCATTTTACCGTGTGTTAGCATGTTAGCATGTGTCATGTTAGCATGTGTTTAGTTAGCATGCATTATGTTAGCATATGTAAGCATGTTACAGTATCATCTGTTAGTGTATTAGCATGTGTTAGCATAATTTAGCGTGTTAGTATGTGTTAGCATGTTTTAGCCTACTTTAGCATTTTTTAGCGTGTTTAGCATATTTTTGCTTATTTTAGTGTATTAGCACGTGTTAAGAAGTTAGTGTTATCATGTGTTAGCTTATTTTAGCATTTTTAGCATTTTTAGCATATTTTAGCATTTTATTTGCATGTTTTAGCATATTTTAGCGTGTGAGCATGTGTTAGCATGTGTTAGCATCTGCTACTACTAATACGTAGAGGAAGTGTTGAGGTGTTAGTTCTCTTTCTGAGTCGGTGGATGTTTGAAGGGAGAGGAACTAAAAGAGTCAATTAAAACTAAAACCCCAGGAGAGCAGAGAGGACGGCGCCTGCCAAAGTCAACCAATCAGCATCCAGGATCACGGGTCACCAGGAGGCTCGCAGCCAATCCTGATGAAGCAGGAGGACGGCGAGATGTCAGAGTCGGAAGTGCACGGTGAGAAAAACATCATCTTAGTGTAGATTTCCTATAAGCAGCTAGCAGAGAGGGTTGAAGCTAGATAGCATAGGCAGCTAGCAGAGAGGGTTGAAGCTAGATAGCATAGGCAGCTAGCAGAGAGGGTTGACGCTAGGTCGCATAGGCAGCTAGCAGAGAGGGTTGACGCTAGGTCGCATAGGCAGCTAGCAGAGAGGGTTGACGCTAGGTCGCATAGGCAGCTAGCAGAGAGGGTTGACGCTAGATAGCATAGGCAGCTAGCAGAGAGGGTTGACGCTAGGTCGCATAGGCAGCTAGCAGAGAGGGTTGACGCTAGGTCGCATAGGCAGCTAGCAGAGAGGGTTGACGCTAGGTCGCATAGGCAGCTAGCAGAGAGGGTTGGCGCTAGGTCGCATAGGTAGCTAGCAGAGAGGGTTGACGCTAGGTCGCATAGGCAGCTAGCAGAGAGGGTTGACGCTAGGTCGCATAGGCAGCTAGCAGAGAGGGTTGACGCTAGGTCGCATAGGTAGCTAGCAGAGAGGGTTGACGCTAGGTCGCATAGGCAGCTAGCAGAGAGGGTTGACGCTAGGTAGCATAGGTAGCTAGCAGAGAGGGTTGAAGCTAGGTAGCATAGGCAGCTAGCAGGCAGTTAGCTAGCAAGCTATCGTTGCTATTGTAGCTTGTGAAATCTGTGTTGATACAAGCATCAATGTTCGCCAACAAGACATGTAATCAAACAAATGCACAAGTAGCCTAGCTAGCTGCCTGGCTAGGCTTACAATGAATTCCAATGACCGAACATTAGCTAATATTAGCATTGGCTAGCTGAAAAGTTTGAGTGTTTGAACTAGCTTATACAGTGGTCTATTTAATGGTGTGTGAGCCCTGACTAAGTTCATTTCATCGCATAAAATTGCATAAATATCCCGCATATTCCATCGCATTTTTTAAGAAAACGTGCCGCGTAATCACGGATCTTTGCTCCAAACAATCACAAAAAAACTCCGCATTTTTCTGGAAGGACTGATACATCAGATCAGTTAGTCTTAGATTAGTTTAACGAGGTGCACATGAATGCACCATGGATTCCCGTCGGAGCCCACATGCTTTAACGTTAAGCCTAAATCTGCACGGCTTTCTACGTCACTAGCCGAAACGAGGGGGCTAGGGGGCTAACCGTTAGCATGCTTGCTAGCTCGTTCTCAATGGCTAAACACTGCTACAACACACACAAATTCACTCTAATCTATAAAATAAGTTGTAAAGAACTACTTCCATGTCCCTGTTCTGCAGGTATTCACCACAAAGTTGGAAGTGTGCCCTCGTTTAGAAGAAGTCTCCCGGCTAATCCTGCCTTGTTCTACTGAAGTTAGAGACACAGCTAGCTAGCTCATGTAGTCCTTAACTAGCTACTGATCATGTGGTCTTACCTAGCTACTGAGCATGTGGTCTTACCTAGCTACTGAGCATGTGGTCTTACCTAGCTACTGAGCATGTGGTCTTACCTAGCTACTGAGCATGTGATCTTACCTAGCTACTGAGCATGTGATCTTACCTAGCTACTGAGCATGTGATCTTACCTAGCTACTGAGCATGTGGTCTTACCTAGCTACTGAGCATGTGATCTTACCTAGCTACTGAGCATGTGGTCTTACCTAGCTACTGAGCATGTGGTCTTACCTAGCTACTGAGCATGTGATCTTACCTAGCTACTGAGCATGTGGTCTTACCTAGCTACTGAGCATGTGGTCTTACCTAGCTACTGAGCATGTGGTCTTACCTAGCTACTGAGCATGTGGTCTTACCTAGCTACTGAGCATGTGACCTTACCTAGCTACTGAGCATGTGGTCTTACCTAGCTACTGAGCATGTGATCTTACCTAGCTACTGAGCATGTTGTCTTACCTAGCTACTGAGCATGTGGTCTTACCTAGCTACTGAGCATGTGGTCTTACCTAGCTACTGAGCATGTGATCTTACCTAGCTACTGAGCATGTGACCTTACCTAGCTACTGAGCATGTGATCTTACCTAGCTACTGAGCATGTGCGACTGCCAACAAAGATGTTACAGCAGTGAGAGGTCTCACTCTGGAGCTAAAACAGAGACCTGAACACAGGGTGAAAAGAGGAGCTGCAGCAATGAGCAGTACAACCAAAATATGGTGTGTTTTGATAATTAATCCATGTAAACCTATTCTGGTACAACCCCAAAATACAATTATGAACCTGAATATGAGCAGAATATGAGCTCTTTAAATGCGCTCTGTCTCTGGATCAGTCAATGACTCGTTCCTGGTTTTGTCCCCCCGCGTAACTAAACTCCGGTACATTATGTCTCTTCATTTACTTTAGTTTCTTGTGTTCAGAACTGCCTGACGTTTGTGATCAGTCCCTGACAGCAGCTCAACAGACAGTATAATTACTCTTAATGTTTCTCGTTAAAAACATATTAAAAGAATAACTTTTCATCACTTCTCAGCCGTGACATGTCTGTGGATTAACAGCGCCCGTCACGTAGTCTGTCACGCGAGTTCTCAGAATAAACCCAGCTGCCAGTAAGTCAAAACTAATGAAATTTACAGCTGATCCAAAACAAAAAAAGCTCTCCGGAGATTTCTGAGTTGGAGCAACTTAATCAGCTGTTTGTCTAGATAATCCTGTCAGGTTTTAAAAAGGTTATAATCTCATTAAAAATGATTGTCAGTTCTGACGGACGCTTTAAATGAGAAAAGGGAACTTCTGATCTTATGTTATCGTCCGTTAGTCTGTCTTCCCGTCCGTCTGCTGTGGGAGGAATACTTTTGGGATACATAAATTAAGGAAAGCGCCGAGCTCTTTAGCTCATTACGGAGTTTATAGACGTGTGATTGCATCAAAGAGCTCGGGGACAAATGATGAAATCTGAAAGCTTCTGTGCCGCTACTGCACAAAGCCAAACGCCAAAAACACGGAAGAGAAGATGCACTTTGGGGAGAGAAAAGTCATCATGGAAGAAAGGTTGTCAAGGATTTCAATTTCACGTTTTCTCACATGAAATACACTCATATTAGTGCTGCTATACTTGTTGTGAGGACCCGCGAAGACATTACAAACCTAAACCCTAAAACAACCTTTGGAGACGTGACTGAAACATGTCCTCACTTTCTAAAACATGTCCTCACACAAAAAGGCGGCGAAAAGGCGAGAAAAGGTGACGACAAGGAGAGAAAAAGGTGACAAAAAGGTGACGACAAGGCGAGAAAAAGGTGACAAAAAGGCGACAAAAAGGTGACGACAAGGCGAGAAAAAGGTGACAAAAAGGCGACAAAAAGGTGACGACAAGGCGAGAAAAAGGTGACAAAAAGGTGACGACAAGGCGACAAAAAGGCGTCGAAAAAGGGACGACAAGGCGACAAAAAAGCGACAAAAAGGTGACGACAAGGCGAGAAAAAGGTGACAAAAAGGTGACGACAAGGCGACAAAAAGGCGTCGAAAAAGGGACGACAAGGCGACAAAAAAACGACAAAAAGGTGACGACAAGGCGAGAAAAAGGTGACAAAAAGGTGACGACAAGGCGACAAAAAGGCGTCGAAAAGGTGACGACAAGGCGACAAAAAAGCGACAAAAAGATGACCACAAGGCGACAAAAAGGCGTCGAAAAAGGGACGACAAGGCGACAAAAAAGCGACAAAAAGGTGACGACAAGGCGACGAAAAGGCAGCGAAAAGGTGACGACAAGGCAAGGCGAGAAAAAGGTGACGAAAAGGCGACGACAAGGCGAGAAAAAGGTGACGAAAAGGCGACGACAAGGCGAGAAAAAGGTGACGAAAAGGCGGCGACAAGGCGACAAAAAGGCGTCGAAAAAGGGACGACAAGGCGACAAAAAAACGACAAAAAGGTGACGACAAGGCGAGAAAAAGGTGACAAAAAGGTGACGACAAGGCGACAAAAAGGCGTCGAAAAGGTGACCACAAGGCGACAAAAAGGCGTCGAAAAAGGGACGACAAGGCGACAAAAAAGCGACAAAAAGGTGACGACAAGGCGACGAAAAGGCAGCGAAAAGGTGACGACAAGGCAAGGCGAGAAAAAGGTGACGAAAAGGCGACGACAAGGCGAGAAAAAGGTGACGAAAAGGCGACGACAAGGCGAGAAAAAGGTGACGAAAAGGCGACGACAAGGCGACAAGGCGACGAAAAGGCAGCGAAAAGGTGACGACAAGGCGACAAAAAAGCGACAAAAAGGGACGACAAGGCGACAAAAAAGCGACAAAAAGGTGACGACAAGGCGAGAAAAAGGTGACAAAAAGGTGACGACAAGGCGACAAAAAGGCGTCGAAAAAGGGACGACAAGGCGACAAAAAAGCGACAAAAAGGTGACGACAAGGCGAGAAAAAGGTGACGAAAAAGGTGACGACAAGGCGACAAAAAAGCGACAAAAAGGTGACGACAAGGCGAGAAAAAGGTGACAAAAAGGTGACGACAAGGCGAGAAAAAGGTGACGAAAAGGCAACAAAAGGCGACCACAAGGCAACCACAAGGCGACAAAAAGGCGTCGAAAAAGTGACGACAAGGCGACAAAAAAGCGACAAAAAGGTGACGACAAGGCAGCGAAAAAGTGACAAAAAGGCGACAAGGCCACGACAAGGTGACGACAAGGGGACTGATAAAACTTTCTAAAACACATCCTCACGCGACAAGGCGACGACAAGTTGACGAAAAGTTGACAAAAAGTTGACGAAAAGGTGACGACAAGGTGACGAAAAGATGACGAAAAGGAACTGATAACACTTTCTGAAACACGTCCTCACACATAAAGCCGACAAAAAGGCAACAAAAACATCCAAAAAAATTTCGGAAAAAAGTGACAAAAATGTTGGGGAAAAAACCTCAAAGGCGACGAAAGGGCGACGAAAGGGCGACGGGAAGGCGACGAAAGGGCGACGGGAAGGCGACGGGAAGGCGACGAAAGGGCGACGGGAAGGCGACGAAAGGGCGACGGAAAGGCCACGAAAGGGCGACGGGAAGGCGACGAAAGGGCGACGGAAAGGCCACGAAAGGGCGACGGAAAGGCCACGAAAGGGCGACGGGAAGGCGACGAAAGGGCGACGGAAAGGCCACGAAAGGGCGACGGAAAGGCCACGAAAGGGCGACGGGAAGGCGACGAAAGGGCGACGGGAAGGCGACGAAAGGGCGACGGGAAGGCGACGAAAGGGCGACGGGAAGGCGACGAAAGGGCGACGAAAGGGCGACGGAAAGGCGACGAAAGGGCGACGGAAAGGCCACGAAAGGGCGACGAAAGGGCGATGAAAGGGCGACGGGAAGGCGACGGGAAGGCGACGGGAAGGCGACGAAAGGGCGACGGGAAGGCGACGAAAGGGCGACGGAAAGGCGACGAAAGGGCGACGAAAGGGCGACGGGAAGGCGACGAAAGGGCGACGGGAAGGTGACGAAAGGGCGACAGGAAGGCGACGAAAGGGCGACGGGAAGGCGACGAAAGGGCGACGGGAAGGCGACGAAAGGGCGACGGAAAGGCGACGAAAGGGCGACGGGAAGGCGACGAAAGGGCGACGGGAAGGCGACGAAAGGGCGACGGGAAGGCGACGAAAGGGCGACGGGAAGGCGACGAAAGGGCGACGGGAAGGCGACGGAAAGGCGACGAAAGGGCGACGGGAAGGCCACGAAAGGGCGACGGGAAGGCGACGAAAGGGCGACGGGAAGGCCACGAAAGGGCGACGGGAAGGCGACGAAAGGGCGACGGGAAGGCCACGAAAGGGCGACGGGAGGGCGACGGGAAGGCCACGAAAGGGCGACGGGAAGGCGACGGGAAGGCGCGCATCCTCCTTGCTGTCCTCATTTCCAATACATGTCCCCAATTGTATAAAGAGATCATTTCCCTGAAGATGCCCTTTCTTTCCTCAAATATCTTCCCTCGAAAACATTCAAAATGTTCTCGTTGAAAAATACGCTCTTTCAAAAATGTGCTTTAATTTCCCCAAAATGTGCCCACGTTTCAAACTCATCCTCATTTTCCGTGACGGCTCGAACTTTTCTGACATTCCTGAATTATCCTTACCTCCCAAACATTTAGAGTGTCCTCTTAACATTTTAGATTTCAGTGTGGACCCCCCCCCCCCCCCCCCGTTGGTTTCCTTAAGCGTCTCTGTATAATTGAAGTATAACGTTCCCTAATGAGCGCGTCCACAGAGAGCCAGCGCTTATTCTGGTGCCAGCCTTCCAGCCTTCTAACACTCGGCGTCTCACGTTAGATCTTCAGACACTCGAGAGTTTCCAGTTTCCTGCTCCTCAAACACGTTTCCTCCTGCAGGAGAGACAGAGAGACAGACAGACAGACAGAGAGAGAGACAGAGAGAGAGACAGGCTGACAGAGAGAGAGACAGGCTGACAGAGAGAGACGGACAGACAGAGACAGAGAGAGAGAGGGAGAGAGACAGAGAGAGAGACAGAGAGACGGACGGACGGACGGACAGAGAGACAGACAGACAGAGAGACTGAGAGACAGATGGAAAGAGAGAGACAGAGAGAGAGACAGAGAGACAGAGACAGAAAGACAGACAGCGAATTGAATTGAGAGAGAGCAACAGACAGCGAGAGACAAAGAGAGACAGACAGAGAGAGACACAGACAGAGAGAGACAGAGAGACAGACAGAGACAGACAGACAGAGAGACGGACAGACAGAGAGAGAGAGAGAGACAGAGAGAGAGACAGAGAGACAGACAGACAGAGAGACGGACAGACAGATGGAGAGAGAGACAGACAGACAGACAGACTGAGAGACAGAGACAGAAAGACAGACAGCAAATTGAATTGAGAGAGAGCAACAGACAGAGAGAGACAAAGAGACAGAGAGAGAGAGACACAGACAGAGAGAGAGAGAGACAGAGAGAGACAGACAGACAGACAGACAGACAGACAGAGAGAGAGAGAGAGAGAGACAGACAGACAGACAGAGAGAGACAGACCGAGAGAGAGAGAGAGAGAGACAAACAGAGAGAGAGAGAGAGATAGATAGAGAGAGACAGACAAACAGACAGAGGGAGACAGACAGACAGACAGAGATAGAGAGAGACAGACAGACAGACAGACAGAGAGAGAGAGAGACAGACAGACAGACAGACAGACAGACAGACAGCTCCTGGTTAAAAGCCTCGGTGGTCTCTCTAGAAACAGCTGACTGAGCCTCAGTGTGACGTCACATGAAATCTAAAGCTGACGTCAGTTGGCCTCCGGCTTGTTTTCAACTTTCTCACGTCTGTTCTGCTCCATTCCCCCCCCCCCCCCCCCCCCCCCCCGCTGTCTTATCCCAGCCGCGTGATTGGCTGACGGGGGAGGGAGAGACTCTGTCCGACCCTCAGAGCATCCCTCCATGAATTAAACATCCTCCGTCTTTAAAAACTCCCTGAGCTCGTTAGCAAGAATAATTATCAGACAGAGCGCCGGGTAAAAGTGACAGATTAGATCCATCAAGATTCAAGAGGAATGACTTCCAACTTATAATAACTTTCAAAAAATATAAATCTGAGTTAAAAAGTACACATTTTACAAATGTTATGATATTTCATAGACTACAATTAGCGGACGTAGCATCAGTTTCTTATTGGTCTGTGGACTGCTGTTTTGAAGGGTTGAGTTTGGCATTTTGGCAATCGCCATCTTGTTTTATTGGAACATAGGCATACGTGTATAAATGTGTGTATACATGTGTGTATATGTGCATGCATGTGAGTATATGTGCATGCATGTGTGTATATGTGTATGCATGTGTGTATATGTGCATGCATGTGTGTATATGTGCATGCATGTGTGTATATGTGCATGCATGTGTGTATATGTGCATGCATGTGTGTATATGTGCATGCATGTGTGTATATGTGTATGCATGTGTGTATATGTGTATGCATGTGTGTATATGTGTATGCATGTGTGTATATGTGCATGCATGTGTGTATATGTGTATGCATGTGTGTATATGTGCATCCATGTGTGTATATATGTGTGTGTGTGTGTGTGTGTCATCTATTTTAGTCACGCATGATTTTTGCCTAATTCTTTCCTTGCTTGCTTTTATTTCGAAGTGACCATATTAACGTCATAACGGGCTTTAACTAAACGCGCTTGGCAGTTATGTTAAGGGAGAGGTCGTGGGTGGGCTTATGCTTCCGTGACTCGTGGGAAGACCGTGACGGTTAAAGACACACGTGGGACACGATCCCCGGTCTCCTGGGTGAAAGTCCTGTGTTTGACCCATCCACCCCCCCGACCAACCTCCCTACGTGGAATTTACCCCTTACATACTACTCTCTAAACCCAGTGTAGCTGCTGTTCTCTCTCGCTGAAAGACGCCTTTTTTGCCGCATCAGACGCTGACAACCACTGTCCAAACGTCCTTATTTTACGAGTTCAGAGTGAGAAAGGGTTGTGCTTACGCTGAGAGATCAGGGAAGAAATGTGTGTCTGAAACCATCGATCCGACTCGTCACGTAAAACGTTATCCTCCCGTATTTCCTTCAGATGTCACGCCTAGAAATTCTAAATTTGAAAGACAACCGTTTATCCCGCCCCTCGGATTGAGCCCAGCCAATGGGGAGTTCCCAGACTCGAGATCTGGATGTGGGTCTGGCTCGTCAGGCTAATGCTGATCATCTGTGATGTGAACTGGAGAGTGGTCGCAGAACGGTCAGCTTCGTTGCTGACGTTAGACGACAAAGTAAAGCAGCCAACCAAACAAGTTTGAATGTTAAATTAAAGATAACGTAGTTAACTGTCTGTCTGTGTTTTCAGATATCCCGGAGGACCCTC
Organism: Zingel zingel; assembly: GCA_023566125.1. Lineage (NCBI taxonomy): Eukaryota > Metazoa > Chordata > Actinopteri > Perciformes > Percidae > Zingel > Zingel zingel. The sequence goes on along the minus strand of CM042321.1, from coordinate 2,190,564 downwards.
AGGCTGCAGAAGTTTATTACAACCAGGACGGATTTGATTCGTGTTCAGAGGACGAAGAGACGACTACACCTGCAGAGACACTTTACCTGTCTGACCCACAGGCGAGTCCGATGTTGAACATTTGTGATGAACTGAAGAAAGGTAAACCCACCAGACTCCATGTAAACAATCAGTACTTTTAGCGTGTATAGAGCCAGCATATCTCCACCAGACTCCATGTAAATAATCAGTACTTTTAGCATGTATAGAGCCAGCATATCTCCACCAGACTCCATGTAAATAATCAGGACTTTTAGCGTGTATAGAGCCAGCGTATTTCCACCAGACTCCATGTAAATAATCAGGACTTTTAGCATGTATAGAGCCAGCATATCTCCACCAGACTCCATGTAAATAATCACTACTTTTAGCGTGTATAGAGCCAGCATATCTCCACCAGACTCCATGTAAATAATCAGGACTTTTAGTGTGTATAGAGCCAGCATATTTCCACCAGACTCCATATAAATAATCAGGACTTTTAGCGTGTATAGAGCCAGCATATTTCCACCAGACTCCATGTAAATAATCACTACTTTTAGCGTGTATAGAGCCAGCATATCTCCACATGTAAATGGGTGAATTCAGGGTTTATTTCAACCAAACCAGAGTGGTGATTGTTGGAACAGTGGAAAGATGAACCAAGACGGCTTTTGATAGTTTGATTTAGTTTCTGTCCACTTTGAATGAGGTGTGTTTTACGATGATAAAAGTCCTGATTATTTACATGGAGTCTGGTGGAGATATGCTGGCTCTATACACGCTAAAAGGGTTGTTGATTCCATCAGTCACTAAGACACAGAGACGTGGGGAAATATGTCTTTGTGTCCGAACTCGGGAAAAAGGACCACTGAGGAGAACATGAACGCATCTCCGGCCTCGGTGGAAGTCTGCGCTCTCTGTTTGATATGAACTATAAAACAATCAGAAACACGAGACCAGGATGTGAGCAGAGACACCAAATATTATTATGTACAGCTCCCTAATTAGGGCAGCAAAGTAAGTCCTGTAATTAGAGACTGAACACACACACACACACCTGCGGCGCACACACACACACACACACACACACCTGCGGCGCACACACACACACACACACACACACACACACACCTGCGGCGCACACACACACACATACACACACGGCACACACACATACACGGCACACACACACACACAGACACACACGGCACACACACACACACACACACACACACACACACACACACACATACACACACACACACACACACACACACAGACATACAGACACACACACAGAGAGACACAGACACACACGCGCGCACACACACACACACTTGTGGCGCACACACACACACGGCCCAGACACACACACACACACACACACGGCACACACGCCACACACGCACACACACACACACACGGCACACACACACACACACACACACACACACACACACACACACACACACACACACACACACACACACATACAGACACACACACACACACATACAGACACACACACACACACACATACACGGCACACACACACACAGAGAGACACAGACACACGCGCGCGCACACACACACACACACCTGCGGTGCACACACACACGGCGCACACACACACCTGCGGCGCACACACACACGGCCCACACACACACACAGACACACACACACACAGAGACACACACACACACACACACACACAGACGTACAGACAGACGCACACAGACACACACACACACACACACACACACACACACAGACACACACACACACACACACACACACACACACACACACACACAGACACAGAGAGACCATAAGAAGGAACAGCTGATTAAAGCCGTGAGCTGAAGGAAGGAGGGATTAGGAGCTCAAACAGCAGAGCTGACGGAGAGAGACAGAGAACCCTTTGTTGTTCACTGATGAGCTGTAAAGCCCACAGCTGTTGTTAACGTATTGTTCCTGACTGTGTTGTAATGAGTTCAACCTGCAGACGTTTAGCTCAGCAGGGTTGGAAGGACTCGGAGCTCAGCTCCACCGGAAAGTTTAGGCCAAACAGACCCACGCCCCTCTCTCAGGAGACGGGCGTTAGTCTCCTGTATGAAACCAGAAGTCAACCGTTTTCGTCTGACCACGGTGGGAAATCTGTAGCCTTGCAACTTCGGTCAGTTGCAAAGCACTATTAGCTGGGAGACTTCTTCTAAACGAGGGTGCACATGGAAGTAGTTCTTCTGGAGATTAGGGGGAACTAGTGTGTGTTGTAGCAGTGTTCTGCCATTGAGAATGAGCTAGCATGCTAACGGTTAGCCCCCTAGCCCCCTCGTCTCGGCTAGTGATGTAGAAAGCCGTGCAGATGTTGACCAGCTCACCCGGAGACTGAAGGCAGGACACATTCAGGAACCGGATCTCACTCAGAACAGCATGGATGGCTGTTTTCAAAGTTTGTATGTGTGTGGAAGCACCAGAGACACAAAATAACCCCCCAAATCCCAGAAAAAGTCATTTTTTTCATAATATGGGCACTTTAAGTCCGGCCCACACCGGAGTAGGGCTGTCACAATTTCTATATTTAAAGGTACACTGTGTAGGAATTTCTCCCATCTAGCGGTGAAATTATATTTTGCATTCAAACGAATAGTGCTGTCCAGCGCCTCGCTTTTTGAAATTTCAATTTATTTATAGTATCAAATCATAACAAGAGTTCTCTCGAGACACTATACAGATAGAGTAGGTCTAGACCACACTCTATAATTTACAAATACCCAACAATTCCAGTAATTCCCCCAAGAGCGATCATTAGCAGTGGCTAATGCAACAGTGGTGAGGAAGAACTCCCTTTTAGGGAGAAACCTGGGACAGACCCAGGCTCTTGGTAGGCAGTGTCTGACGGGACAGACCCAGGCTCTTGGTAGGCGGTGTCTGACGGGACACATCCAGGCTCTTGGTAGGCGGTGTCTGACGGGACAGACCCAGGC
>CM042321.1:2160056-2182556 GCA_023566125.1 Zingel zingel | reverse complement strand
AGAGGGACATACCTCCATCTTCATAATACATTAGCCAAAGAGACATACCTCCATCTTTATAATACATTAGCCAAAGAGGGACATACCTCCATCTTTAATATACATTAGCCAAAGAGGGACATACCTCCATCTTCATAATACATTAGCCAAAGAGACATACCTCCATCTTTATAATACATTAGTCAAAGAGGGACATACCTCCATCTTTATAATACAATAGCCAAAGAGAGACATACCTCCATCTTTATAATACATTAGCCAAAGAGGGACATACCTCCATCTTTATAATACATTAGCCAAAGAGGGACATACCTCCATCTTTATAATACATTAACCAAAGAGGGACTTACCTCCATCTTTATAATACATTAGACAAAGAGGGACATACCTCCATCTTTATAATACATTAACCAAAGAGGGACTTACCTCCATCTTTATAATACATTAGTCAAAGAGGGACATACCTCCATCTTTATAATACATTAGACAAAGAGGGACATACCTCCATCTTTATAATACATTAGACAAAGAGACATACCTCCATCTTTATAATACATTAGCCAAAGAGGGACATACCTCCATCTTTAATATACATTAGCCAAAGAGGGACATACCTCCATCTTCATAATACATTAGCCAAAGAGACATACCTCCATCTTTATAATACATTAGTCAAAGAGGGACATACCTCCATCTTTATAATACAATAGCCAAAGAGAGACATACCTCCATCTTTATAATACATTAGCCAAAGAGGGACATACCTCCATCTTTATAATACATTAGCCAAAGAGGGACATACCTCCATCTTTATAATACATTAACCAAAGAGGGACTTACCTCCATCTTTATAATACATTAGACAAAGAGGGACATACCTCCATCTTTATAATACATTAACCAAAGAGGGACTTACCTCCATCTTTATAATACATTAGTCAAAGAGGGACATACATCCATCTTTATAATACATTAGACAAAGAGGGACATACCTCCATCTTTATAATACATTAGACAAAGAGGGACATACCTTCGCGTTTCGCCCTTTTACACTCAGTGGCACCGTGACGAATGCCAGGGGGAGATTACTCGATCTGCCGGCAGATTTGAAAGCCTGTTGAAGATGGAGGATCACGCTGATACTTTACTAACATTATCTTGCATTCGTTTGGGAAGCTGATAGCTGACCTTAGCAATGAAATGGTACCAAAATAACGAAAACGTAAAACTATTATTACACTGGGAAGGAACGCTCATGGACGAAGCCGGACTTCTTGGAATAATACGGCCACCGTAGGAGTTACAACGCGATCGGAATGGGAGGGGCTCATACTTATAATTTCACCGCTAGATGGGCGAAATTATTTAAAAAGCTTTAAACTATGGCTGCACAATATATCGTTTTTTAAATCGTCATCACGATATCAATTGGCGCAATAATTACGCATTGGGAAAGACTGCGACACATCGCGATAAACACTCAGATATGGCTGTGTTAGTTGAAAGAAAATAGAAAACTGCACTTTAAAATGTTAGTCTTCTTTTAGCGCTGCCTTTTATGTTCAAGTCAGTGTTCAAAGATAGTAACTCGTAGCCTCAAGACAGTAACTCGTGGCCTCAAGATAGTAACTTGTGGCCTCAAGATAGTAACTCGTGGCCTCAAGATAGTATCTCGTAGCCTCAAGATACTAACTCGTGGCCTCAAGATAGTAACTCGTGGCCTCAAGATAGTAACTCGTGGCTCGTGGCCTCAAGATAGTAACTCGTGGCCTCTAGTAACTCGTGGCCTCAAGATAGTAACTCGTGGCCTCTAGTAACTCGTGGCCTCTAGTAACTCGTGGCCTCTAGTAACTCGTGGCCTCAAGATAGTAACTCGTGGCCTCAAGATAGTAACTCGTGGCCTCAAGATAGTAACTCGTGGCCTCTAGTAACTCGTGGCCTCTAGTAACTCGTGGCCTCTAGTAACTCGTGGCCTCAAGATAGTAACTCGTGGCCTCTAGTAACTCGTGGCCTCAAGATAGTAACTCGTGGCCTCTATTAACTCGTGGCCTCAAGATAGTAACTCGTGGCCTCAAGATAGTAACTCGTGGCCTCAAGTTAGTAACTCGTGGCCTCAAGATAGTAACTCGTGGCCTCTAGTAACTCGTGGCCTCAAGATAGTAACTCGTGGCCTCTATTAACTCGTGGCCTCAAGATAGTAACTCGTGGCCTCAAGATAGTAACTCATGGCCTCTAGTAACTCGTGGCCACAAGATAATAACTCATGGCCTCAAGGTAGTAACTCGTGGCCTCAAGATAGTAACTCGTGGCCTCAAGATAGTAACTCGTGGCCTCTAGTAACTCATGGCCTCAAGATAGTAACTCGTGGCCTCAAGATAGTAACTCGTGGCCTCAAGTTACTATCTTGTGGCCTCAAGATAGTAACTCGTAGCCTCAAGACAGTAACTCGTGGCCTCAAGACAGTAACTCCTGGCCTCAAGATAGTAACTCGTGGCCTCAAGATAGTAACTCGTGGCCTCAAGATAGTAACTTGTGGCCTCAAGATAGTAACTGGTGGCCTCAAGATAGTAACTCGTGGCCTCAAGATAGTAACTTGTGGCCTCAAGATAGTAACTCGTGGCCTAAAGATAGTAACTCGTGGCCTCAAGACAGTAACTCCTGGCCTCAAGATAGTAACTCGTGGCCTCAAGATAGTAACTCGTGGCCTCAAGTTACTATCTCGTGGCCTCAAGATTGTAACTCGTGGCCTAAAGATAGTAACTCGTGGCCTCAAGATACGAGTTACTATCTTGACAAAGTGGGACCAGGGGGGCTCCGTAGAAACTACCTACATCAGTATGACATCACTGGAGCACCTGTTTGACACTCCTTCACACAAATCTTCAATTGGCAATCAGTGTGCAGGCCTTAAAGGTGCAGCGTCTGTGTTGTTCTTTGCCAACATGGATGGAAGAGGTCTAAGACACAAGAGACTGAGTATCAATAGTGGCTATTTCTTAGCGTTATTCAGAGCGTTTTGTTTCTGTCGTCCTCAGGTCACTGAGCTGGAGGCCATGATGAAGCACATGCAGAAAGTTCTGGAAGAGGAGCTGAGTGGTGAGTCTGACTACACACTGTACACACAAAGTACACATACACAGGTTATACTCATCACATGTTCATACATACACACACACACACACACAGACACATATACACACACACACACACACACACACACACACACACACAGACACACAGACACATATACACACACACACACAGACACATATACACACACACACACACACACACACACACACACACAGACACATATACACACACAGACACATATACACACACACACACACAGACACATACACAGACAGTCAGACACACACACACACACACACAGGAGGAGCTGAGCGGTGAATCTGACTACACACTGTACACACAAAGTACACATACACAAGTTATACTGCCTATATGTTCATACACAGTGTTGTAGTAGTATCTGTACTTGACTTTGTTATTTATATCTCCGGAAACGTTTACTTTTGCTCCATTACAATTCCTCTAAGCGTCTTAGTTACTCGTAGAAAATTGTTACACCAGAGCAGGGGGAATGAGAGGGGGGAACACCAGAGCAGGGGGAATGAGAGGGGGATACGTCAGAGCAGGGGGAATGAGAGGGGAAACACCAGAGCAGGGGGAATGAGAGGGGAAACGCCAGAGCAGGGGGAATGAGAGGGGGAACACCAGAGCAGGGGGAATGAGAGGGGGAAACGCCAGAGCAAGGGGAATGAGAGGGGGGAACACCAGAGCAGGGGGAATGAGAGGGGGAGACGGCAGAGCAGGGGGAATGAGAGGGGGGAACACCAGAGCAGGGGGAATGAGAGGGGGGAACACCAGAGCAGTGGGAATGAGAGGGGGATACTCCAGAGCAGGGGGAATGAGAGGGGGAACACCAGAGCAGGGGGAATGAGAGGGGGAAACACCAGAGCAGGGGGAATGAGAGGGGGGAACACCAGAGCAGGGGGAATGAGAGGGGGAAACGGCAGAGCAGGGGGAATGAGAGGGGGAACACCAGAGCAGGGGGAATGAGAGGGGGAAACGCCAGAGCAGGGGGAATGAGAGGGGGAGACGGCAGAGCAGGGGGAATGAGAGGGGGAGACAGCAGAGCAGGGGGAATGAGAGGGGGGAACGCCAGAGCAGGGGGAATGAGAGGGGGAACACCAGAGCAGGGGGAATGAGAGGGGGGAACACCAGAGCAGGGGGAATGAGAGGGGGAGACGGCAGAGCAGGGGGAATGAGAGGGGGGAACGCCAGAGCAGGGGGAATGAGAGTCATCATTACATCAGTTTGATGGAAATGTGTCCTTCAGATGTAAACATTCACATTTAAAAACAGCTGACATTGAGATCCACGTCACGTGTTCTGCGTCTGTTTAAGTTAAACAGGAGACTGAAGACGTCGAGTTGATTCATGTTTTTTCCGACCCCACTCTGCATTTTAACCATCAAAGCATGAATGAATTATATATTCGGCTGGTTGTTATGGTTACAACTTAATTTAATGGCGACGGTCTGTCTCATTCTTTCATTCATTAATCAGAGACACATTTAGCCCCGCCCCCACCGGAGGGTTCAGCTGTCTTTAACTGTCGTGACATTTATTTTCCATTTTTTTTCTCGTTGTTATTTCTGACGGTTTTTGTCACGTTTTTGATTAGCGAGCGTGTGCCCCCATGCTTGTGTGTGTGCGTGCCTGTCTGTGTGTGTGTGTGTGTGTGTGTGTGTGTGTGTGTGTGTGCATGTGACCCCCTGTGTGTGTGTGTGTTCCTGCGTGCGTGCGTGCGTGCATGCGTGCGTGCGTGTGTGTGTGTTCGTGCGTGTGCCAGTGTGTGCCAGTGTGTGCCAGTGTGTGTGTGTGTGTGTGTGTGTGTGTGTGTGTTCGTGCGTGTGCCAGTGTGTGCCAGTGTGTGTGTGTGTGTGTGTGTGTGTGTGTGTTCGTGCGTGTGCCAGTGTGTGTGTGTGTGTGTGTGTGTGTGTGTGTGTGTGTGTGTGTGTTCGTGCGTGTGCCAGTGTGTGTGTGTGTGTGTGTGTGTGTTCGTGCGTGTGCCAGTGTGTGCCAGTGTGTGTGTGTGTGCCCCCGTGCGTGTGCGTGTGTGTGTGTGCATGCGTGTGCCCCCAATGTGTGTGTGTGTGCGCGTGCGTGTGCCTGTGTGTGTGTGTGTGTGTGTGTGCGTGCGTGTGCCCCTGTGTGTGTGTGTGTGCGTGCGTGTGCCCCCGTGTGTGTGTGTGTGTGTGTGTGTGCGTGCGTGTGCCCCCGTGTGTGTGTGTGTGTGTGTGTGTGTGTGTGTGTGTGTATTTGTGCAAGTAAAGCAAAACATAGTTAACAGTTGGTCCCACAGTTTCAGAGTTCAGTCCGTTCTGTTTTTTTCTGCACAGCCCGAACACTCCCGTCCCAATCCAGTTCAACAACAACAAAAGAAACGCAACTCAGAAGTCCGCTCCGGGTTGTCAGAAGCCGCCAGTTGACGAACAAAAGATCAAAGCAGCGAAAGTGTCAGCGAACGCTTAAAGCAGTGGAAGAGGGAGAGATGAAAGCCGTTGAGATGCCAGTTAGAGTGAAAGACTAGAAGACAGTTCCAGTGTCAGCTGACTGCACTTGACATGACAACCCAAGTGTAAGATCTGAAACCAGTTGAGTTCAGTTGTCAGTTATGGTAATACCAGTCGTAATAATCAAAGGGGGGTCTCCTCACAAAGCGTAGCTCCGGTGGCGCCATTTTGATGCTACCAAGCCATCACCTCCCGTTAGCATCCCATTGACTGCCATTCATTCTGATGCTACCAAGCCATCAGCTCCCGTTAGCATCCCATTGACTGCCATTCATTCTGATGCTACCAAGCCATCACCTCCCGTTAGCATCCCATTGACTGCCATTCATTCTGATGCTACCAAGCCATCAGCTCCCGTTAGCATCCCATTGACTGCCATTCATTCTGAAGTCACTTTGACAGAGAATAACTTTACATCTGAAGCGTTTAAAGACTCTATTTGTCCGTTGTTTATTTCTAAAGAAACACGACAATGTATAAAAGGCTCCATTACCTTGTAGCTCACGTTATGGCTCCGTAGCAGACGTTTTTATAACAATAGGCTAACGATTCGGTCATAACCACGAGACTTACTGTCTCATAGTAGAGGAATTACCGTATAGTACAGGAGAAGCTCTCAGGCAGTTTGGACTTCCATTAGCTGTTTAAGTGTAATTACTAATGTTAACTATCATGTTAGTGATCAGTAATTAGCCTGTGCCTATGTTATCTCCTTACATATACCTACGCTCTCCGTCTCTGCTAGATTGGGAATGATTGAGATTTCTCTTGGCACAGCTACCAGAAGACTTCCAACTTTCAGACAGGTTGCTCACGTCACATCTACGTCTTCAAGCTCAGTTGGAGGCTGCTCAGTAACGCTCAGCCATCACCGGAAAAGAGCTTCTAATGTCCTTCACTGGTCTCCCTCCAGATACACGGGGTCTGGTGGTCCAGTTTATATACGTCTATGGTAATAATGCAGCGTACCTTTTTATTATCAGCCGTGCAAGTAAGGGCAATGGTTTGATTTCAACATGGGAGGGGGAGAAGGGGCACGTTTTAACTGGGGGGAGGGTGTGGGGAACGTTTTGAGCGTCAAACACTTAAATAAAAGCCTGACAAGCCAGGCCCACATCCAGATGTTGGGTCTGGGAACTCCCCATTGGCTGGGCTCAATCCGAGGGGCGGGATAAATGGTTGTCTTTCAAATTCCCTCTGCACGCAATAGGATAGTGCTCCAACCAATCAGAGCAACGCTAGCTGATAGATTCAACTTTAAACTCTGAACACATCTTCCTTTTTTAAGAATGACTTCAGGGCCGTTCTTTGTTCTTTTCTCAAAGAAAAGCTGAACTCCAAGTCTTCCAGAGTCGCGGCCAAAGCCGATTCCAAAGACCGCTGTTCGCCAGCAGCAGCAGCCATAAGCCCCGCCCACCGACTCTATACACGATGTGATTGGTCTGCTATAATATTTTTTTTTTATGATTTTCCTGTATTGCTTAAAACCTTCTGCATATTTAAACATCACGTGTGAGAAAGAAAAGAAAACAGCGCTGCAAGGTTAAGATGGTACGGTCCACTTTAGGGGTGTATGAAATTGTTGGGATACGTACAGTTAAGTAGGACATACAGTTTGTGTTTTGAGCCCCCTGAACGGTTATTTTTGCATCTTTTGAGGATCTACATCTTCTAGATATTGAGGGTGACATATCCTCTGCACCCCCCCCCCCCAATCTCCACCTGTGCGAGTTTAATGACCTTTAAAGAACTGCGGAAAAAATCAGAGCTCGCTAGGATTCAGAGTTTCTTATAGTCGGGAGCCTCCATTAAGACTCAGAACTCGTTAAGACTCAGCACTCGTTAGGACTCAGAGCTCGTTAAGACTCAGAGCTCGTTAAGACTCAGAGCTCGTTAAGACTCAGAGCTTGTTAAGACTCAGCTCGTTAAGACTCAGAGCTTGTTAAGACTCAGCTCGTTAAGACTCAGAGCTTGTTAAGACTCTGCGCTCGTTAAGACTCTGCGCTCGTTAAGACTCAGAGTTCGTTAAGACTCAGTTCGTTAAGACTCAGACATTGTTAAGACTCAGTGCTTGTTAGGACTCAGAGCTTGTTAAGACTCAGAGCTCGTTAAGACTCAGAACTTGTTAAGACTCAGAGCTCGTTAAGACTCTGCGCTCGTTAAGACTCAGACCTCGTTAAGACTCAGAGCTCGTTAAGACACAGCGCCCGTTAACACTCAGAGCTCGTTAAGACTCAGCGCTCGTTAAGACTCAGCGCTTGTTAGGACTCAGAGCTCGTTAAGACTCAGCGCTCGTTAGGACTCAGAGCTCGTTAGGACTCAGAGCTCGTTAAGACTCAGCGCTCGTTAAGACTCAGCGCTCGTTAGGACTCAGAGGTCGTTAGGACTCAGAGCTCGTTAACACTCAGCGCTCGTTAACACTCAGCGCTCGTTAAGACTCAGCGCTCGTTAAGACTCTGCGCTCGTTAAGACTCTGCGCTCATTAAGACTCATCGCTCGTTAAGACTCAGAACTCGTTAGGACTCATAACTCGTTAAGACTCAGCTCGTTAAGACTCATAACTCGTTAAGACTCAGCTCGTTAAGACTCAGAGCTCATTAAGACTCAGAGCTCATTAAGACTCAGAACTCGTTAAGACTCAGAGCTCGTTAAGACTCAGCGCTCGTTAACACTCAGCGCTCGTTAAGACTCAGCGCTCGTTAGGACTCAGAGCTCGTTAGGACTCAGAGCTCGTTAGGACTCAGAGCTCGTTAAGACTCGTCGGTCGTTAACACTCCCAACCTGTTGAGTCTCTGAATGTCTTTAGCTCGAGACGTCACATCTGAAGAAAACCACATCTTGTCTCTTCAGAAAGGCTTTTATTTGTCGCCTCGTCTTCTAATCCCTCGTTCCTTCAGTCGAATGTTTTCATGAGTTGTTGTTTTTCCTTCTTAATGTTTTTAACTCTGAGATTTAAATTTTTATGTCTTAATTTTATCTGCTGAGCGGCAGATTTATGAACTAAAACCCATCGGGAAAGTTTAATTAACTTAATATTCACAGTCAGCTTGACAGAAACTGCACAAAGCATTGTCTGTGTGTGTGTGTGTGTGTGTGACTCTTTGTGTGTGTGTGTGTGTGTGTGTGTGTGTGTGTGACTCTGTGTGTGTGTGTGTGTGTGTGTGTGTGTGTGGGACTCTGTGTGTGTGTGTGTGCATGTGTGTGACTGTGTGTGTGTGTGTGTGTGTGTGTGACTCTGTGTGTGTGTGTGTGTGTGTGTGTGTGTGTGTGTGGGACTCTGTGTGTGTGTGTGACTTTGTGTGTGGGACTCTGTGTGTGTGTGTGTGCGTGTGTGACTCTGTGTGTGTGTGACTGTGTGTGTGTGTGTGTGTGTGTGTGTGTGTGACTGTGTGTGTGTGTGTGTGTGACTGTGTGTGTGTGTGTGTGTGTGACTCTGTGTGTGTGTGTGTGTGTGTGTGACTGTGTGTGTGTGTGTGTGTGTGTGTGACTCTGTGTGTGTGTGTGTGTGTGTGTGACTGTGTGTGTGTGTGTGTGTGTGTGTGTGTGTGACTGTGTGTGTGTGTGTGTGTGTGTGTGACTCTGTGTGTGTGTGTGTGTGTGTGTGTGTGTGTGTGTGTGTGTGTGTGTGTGTGTGTGTGTGTGCCTGCCATTATAATCCCATTAGGTTTAGGATGCTCTAAAACTCACACAAAATTGACTCCCCTTCTTTGTTATGATATCTTATGTTATGATATGATATATTTGAGCTTGGAGCATGACATGGCGGCTCTATAGCACCCTCGATAAGCTTCAGCCTTTGAATGCCTTTTTGACGACCTCAGTATACTCACATTCATTCACTCAAGAGAGTTGGTGCACATACAGTACATCCTGTGAACATCCCCTCCACTAACTACTGTGCTTTCATGAATGGAGGCAGAGCGGAGGGAGATGCAGGATTGTAAATAACATGTTGAATATTCTTTGTTGTGTGGTTTCTGTGTGTAAACCAGGAGACTCGGAGGAGCCGGAGGCCCCTCGGGGCCCTCAGGGGCCCTCGATGATCAACAGCAGCCTGCTGGGGACCAGAATCCAACACCTGAGAGAGTGAGTCTCACAGGGGCTTTTATTTTGAAAATCCAGTGCTGACATGTAGCATTAAAGGGGCTATAGCTGTGTTTCTTCTAATACTAGGGGGGCATCTCCATTCAGTGCAGGTATATAAAGTATTTATAAACTACTTTTCAAGATATTTGATTATATATATATATATATATATATATATATATATATATATATATATATATATATATATATATATATGGAAGTTGGCGCTTTCAAAGTTTTTTTTCCAGCGTTTGTTTAGTTGCAATGTCTTTGTCGCTTTTGACATTTTTGACCCATTTTTTTCTACGTTTTGAGCTGCTTTTTTGTTTTCAATATCATTGTCCTGTTTGGTGGCTAACTGTCCTTCAACTGTCTGAAACTGTCTGATGTTGCTGTTTCTAAGTCCCATAACATAGGTAGAAACTGTTTTTTCGTTGCCTTTTTGTCGCCTTTTTGTCGCCTTTTTGTCGCCTTTTTGTCTCCTTTTCTTCGTCTTTTTGTTGCCTTTTTGCCTTCTGATGTTGCTGTTTATAAGTCCCATAACATATGTAGAAACTGTTTTTTTGTCGCCCTTTTCGTCGCCCTTTTTGACACCTTTTTGTCACCTTTTTGTCACCTTTTTTTCGCCTTTTTATCGCCTTTTTGTCTCCTTTTTGCCTTCTGATGTTGCTGTTTATAAGTCCCATAACATATGTAGAAACTGTCTGATGTTTGCCTTTATGTTGCCTTTTTGTCGCCTTTTTGCTGCCTTTTTGTCGCCTTTTTGTCGCCTTTTCTTCACCTTTTTGTTGCCTTTTTGTCGTCTTTTTGTTGTCTTTTCTTCGCCTTTTTGTCTTTTGTCTCCTTTTTGCCTTCTGATGTTGCTGTTTATAAGTCCCATAACATATGTAGAAACTGTCTGATGTTTGCCTTTATGTTGCCTTTTTGTCGCCTTTTTGCTGCCTTTTTGTCGCCTTTTTCTCGCCTTTTTGACACCTTTTTGTCGCCTTTTCTTTGCCTTTTTGTCGCCTTTTTGTCCCCTTTTCTTCACCTTTTTGTCGCCTTTTCTTCACCTTTTTGTCGCCTTTTCATTGCCTTTTTGACGCCTTTTCATTGCCTTTGTGTCGCCTTTTTGTCATCTTTTTGTCCCCTTTTCTTCGCCTTTTTGTCGTCTTTTTGTTGCCTTTTTGCCTTCTGATGTTGCTGTTTATAAGTCCCATAACATATGTAGAAACTGTCTGATGTTTGTTTGTTTTGGGGAACCAGCTCCGTCTCTCTGTGAGCGTCTGAGGGAATTTTAATTTAAAATAATCCAATTATTCCAGACAAACATGTTGCCTGGAGCGGTGGCGTGGATCAGACTGTGATTTGAACCAGATTCAGCGTGTTTGTGCAGATTAAAATGAAAGAAAGCTGAGAAAAACAAACCAACAAAGACACACACAGAGTATAGATATGATAATGGAAACACAAAGATCTTTCAATAATGACTTCGCTCCAAAATCACACAGAAAATGCTACATGACAACAAACATTTAGACAAAATAGAAACACGTGTGGAACCCAAACGGTGAAGCTGAGCGCAGGAGAAGCTTCTGGAGACAGTTCCTTCAGGGCCTCCGTACCACAACCGTACCGCAACACAAACCTATCTTCTCATCGATGAAACTGAACCTTCGATTAGGGCCAGCGCATAGCCATGGTAACAACATCACGCACACACACGCACACACACACACACACACACACACACACACACACACACACACACACACACACACACACACACACACACACACACACAGCTGCTCAGTGGGGATATTACAGGCTGTCAGCTGCTCTTAAAGCCCAACGGAGGAGCAGGAGGGGGACTAGAGAGGCAAACAGCTGAGTGTTTAGTTCCAGCTGCTACCAGATCTCAAAGACGCACGTGAAATATGACCACGATAACTTCTAAACAGCGCTGTACGTCGTGGTGGCAGCATGGAAACCATTCATGTTCTGGATCTGGATTTTTATTGCCTTTGTGGCGCCTTTCAGTCGCCTTTTCATTGCCTTTTTATTACCTTTCTGTCGCCTTTATCTCGCCTTTCTGTCGCCTTTATCTCGCCTTTCTGTCGCCTTTATCTCGCCTTTCTGTCGCCTTTATCTCGCCTTTCTGTCGCCTTTCTGTCGCCTTTCTGTTGCCTTTATCTCGCCTTTCTGTCGCCTTTATCTCGCCTTTCTGTCGCCTTTTTATTGCCTTTCTGTCGCCTTTATCTCGCCTTTCTGTCGCCTTTCTGTCGCCTTTATCTCGCCTTTCTGTCGCCTTTATCTCGCCTTTATCTCGCCTTTCTGTCGCCTTTATCTCGCCTTTCTGTCGCCTTTCTGTCGCCTTTATCTCGCCTTTATCTCGCCTTTCTGTCACCTTTCTGTCGCCTTTATCTCACCTTTATCTCGCCTTTCTGTCGCTTTTATCCCGCCTTTATCTCGCCTTTATCTCGCCTTTCTGTCGCCTTTATCTCGCCTTTATCTCGCCTTTCTGTCGCCTTTATCTCGCCTTTCTGTCGCCTTTATCTCGCCTTTCTGTCGCCTTTATCTCACCTTTCTGTCACCTTTATCCCGCCTTTATCTCGCCTTTATCTCGCCTTTATCGCGCCTTTATCTCGCCTTTATCTCGCCTTTATCTCGCTTTTATCTCGCCTTTATCTCGCCTTTATCTCGCCTTTCTGTCGCCTTTATCTCGCCTTTATCTCACCTTTCTGTCGCCTTTATCTCGCCTTTCTGTCGCCTTTATCTCGCCTTTATCTCGCCTTTCTGTCGCCTTTATCTCACCTTTCTGTCGCCTTTATCTCGCCTTTATCTCGCCTTTATCTCGCCTTTATCGCGCCTTTATCTCGCTTTTATCTCGCCTTTATCTCGCCTTTATCTCGCTTTTCTGTCGCCTTTATCTCGCCTTTATCTCGCCTTTCTGTCGCCTTTATCTCGCCTTTCTGTCGCCTTTATCTCGCCTTTCTGTCGCCTTTATCTCGCCTTTATCTCGCCTTTCTGTCGCCTTTATCTCGCCTTTCTGTCACCTTTATCTCGCCTTTCTGTCGCCTTTATCTCGCCTTTTTATCGCCTTTCTGTCACCTTTATCTCGCCTTTCTGTCACCTTTATCTCGCCTTTCTGTCGCCTTTATCTCGCCTTTATCTCGCCTTTCTGTCGCCTTTTTATCGCCTTTCTGTCACCTTTATCTCGCCTTTCTGTCGACTTTTAGTTGCCTTTTTGTTGCCTTTTTGATGCCTTTTTGTCACTTTTTTGTCGCATTTCTTTTGCCTTTTTGGTGCATTTTTGATATTAATCCAAAAACAGAACATTCTGTACATTTACAGTTTATCCTCTGTACTTTTAAACTGAAATTTCTGTCAATCCAAAAATCTAATTACAGAAAAACCCCTGTACAGAATATTAACATATTAACATGGTATATTAGTTTGTATTTCTACGGACTTTTCTTTGAAAAAAGCGCCACACGTCGAAGAAATATAAATGTTTTTCCTAAATGATATACACATTTGAGTTGTATGTATGGGGCTCCCGGGTAGCTCACCTGGGAGAGCATGCGCCCGATGTACAGAGGCTCAGTCCTACCCGCAGCGGCTGCAGGTTCAAATCCAACCTGCGACCCCTTGCTGTGTGTCGTTCCCTCCCTCTCCCCTTTCATGTCTGGGCTGTCCTATCAAATAAAGGCCTAAAAAATGGCACAAATGCTCGTGTAGGGAAACGTTCAACACGTATTCGACAATATCATGGGATTGCGGCCGCTTGTTGCATCGCCTGTCAAACCCCCCCATGGTTATGTGGAACAGCTTACGTATCGGGACTCTTCTCTGTTCCTATTGGCTCCCAAACATGAGCTCTGCAGTTGCATTACATTGATTTAGCCCTTAAATATGTCTATTACATGTTATTGATTTCAGACAGATGTTGAACTAAATCAGCCTAATTTCAATCAGGAGAGACTTCATTAGCAAATATGAACATATTTATTGTATAGACAAACATGAAATGGGAAATGTAAAATCTCTGGAGATTGGACTCCATCGAAACCATATGTCATAAAGGGGTATTGAACCCAAACGTATCCCCCGATGGAGTCCAGACACTGGTGGTGGTGGTGAAAGTGCACAGGAACCACCGAGAGCCAAGCGCTGGCGATACCCGAGGACGTGAGCGAGACTACCGGTGGTTGAAGGGGCGGAGGCGGGACTCTATTCCTGAAACGACAACTGACAACCGCAGAGGAGAGAGCAGATTTAAAACAGGATGTCACGCTGTGATAGGCTCGTGACAATTGGCCGACTCTGATTGGTTTATCCCTCGTGTTGTCTTCGTTTCAACCTTGAAAAACCTTTTTTTTCTGACATTTGTGACGCCTTTTTTCACAATTTGATTTTGCTTTTTCCAACGTTTTAAATTTTTTAATGTTTCTTCTACACATTTTCAGCGCTTATTTCTACGTCCAATATTTTCTGATATAAAACAAACATTTAAAACGGGCGTATGTGACCCGAACACAAGGGTTTTAACTAACAACGACACAGCTGAATCTGATTGACTACTGACAATTGACATATCCTGAAACAGCTGATCAATTAGGAGTGATAAAAAAGGAATATGAAGTCTTCCTGTAAGAACTTACGCTGAGCTTCATTTCTAGTCAGCAAATGTTGCTGTAATGGTCTGTGTGTGTGTGTGTGTGTGTGTGTGTGTGTGTGTGTGTGTGCGTGTGTCTGTGAATGTCTCTGTGTGTGTGTGTGTGCACGTGTGTGTGTGTGTGTGTGCGTGCGTGTGTGTGTGTGTGTGTGTGTGTGTGTGTCAATATCTGGAGAGAGTGAAGAGAGTTTCTTAAATTCATCAGCAAGGATTTCAAGTAAACGTACAGCGGAGTTTGCAGTCTTTTGCACCGTATCAGAAAGCTTTGTGCGTTAGCTTGACTTGCATATATATATTTAGCCTAAAACTGACATTTGGATATTTTACTCAGTAACAAAATGCTTGCTGCAAATGTAAAATAGGGCGTAATGTTAGCTAAGTGTCTGTTTTCCAGCGCCTTCCAGTGACCTTCAATGTGACACAAAAAACAAACAGGTTCTGGTTAATTTGTAGAACGTTTCCTCATGTTTAAAAACGCTGCATTAACACGCAAGTTGTCGTGGAAAAAGGGAGAACTGGAACATGAAGACAGAAGTAAACGGTATTGCTTCCAGTCTGGAAGTTTCTCCTGCATCTACAATCAGTCTCTGGAGGACAGAAAGAAAAGACGTGAGCTGACCAGAGAGCTGCTGTCGGTCCCAACGGACCCGGTTTACCTGCTGACAGCAGCCGAGACACGGACGCAAACACCCGTGACGCCTGAGCTCCACCCCGTCAGTCACAACACCTCCCCCAGGAAGCACAAACAGCTTCAGATATTCAGCAGGCCGACTGTCAAAACGGCTGAATATTTGTTTACCACAGTGAGAAACGAACACACAGACACACTGGCATTTCAGGGCTCCAGACTGCGACCAACTAGTCGCATTTTGCGACCAAAATTTGAGAGTGTGCGACTGAATTTTACATCCAGTCGCACATGTGCGACCAGTAAATGTGCCCCCTTTTTACACGTTAAACGTCAAAATTTCAGTACCTGAGAGCGCATAAGCTCAAGCTTATCTGTCCTCTCTGAAAATTGACCGAGAGCGGAGCTCTGACACACACACACACGGACGGTGCAAACTACGTCGGCTCTGCAGTTCTGTTGAAGTCACGGAGATGCCGATAAAGTGGTTTCAAGTGTGGTTACAGTTTTTCAAAATGTCACGCAGACAGCGTTTGCTGCGATATGATATTAACGGAGAGCCGAAAGCGGTCGCGGTGCTGTTGACGTTACACTTCCTAAGCAGCACAGCAGTGGTTCTGTGCCCTGGGGACTGACTGACAGGCTGAGGTTGTAAAGCAACTTTATCTCTACAGCAGCTTTCAGCAACAAGGCAACTCAAAGTGCTTTACATGAAACATTAAAGAGCAATTGACTCTTATATAAAAGAGACTTCAGATACAATATTAGGGGACCACTAAGGTCTATATAAAAGAGACTTCAGATACAGTATTAGGGGACCACTAAGGCCTATATAAAGAGACTTCAGATACAGTATTAGGGGACCACTAAGGTCTATATAAAGAGACTTCAGATACAGTATTAGGGGACCACTAAGGTCTATATAAAAGAGACTTCAGATACAGTATTAGGGGACCACTAAGGTCTATATAAAAGAGACTTCAGATACAGTATTAGGGGACCACTAAGGTCTATATAAAAGAGACTTCAGATACAGTATTAGGGGACCACTAAGGTCTATATAAAAGAGACTTCAGATACAGTATTGGGGACCACTAAGGTCTATATAAAAGAGACTTCAGATACAGTATTAGGGGACCACTAAGGTCTATATAAAAGCATCCAAAGAGCACCATGTCATAGGACCTTTAAAGAAACCGTTCACTGACGTGCTATATATCAAAGATAGTTGTGGAGTGCTGGAGATATCGGCCGTAGGGATGTCTGTGACTTTTGTCACTTTTTTTAGACTTTTTGTTCATATTTACAACATGTCTGTTACGCCCCAGTCTATGGGTGCCTAGGACACAACATGAAAGGCCCCATCTTCCCGTCTCCCAAGCAGCCACAAACAATTATTTGTTTGAATGTCAGAAAAACATATTTAATTTACATTAAAAGGAAAATATATAGAGAAACATATAGATATAGGTAAATTATACAAGGCTTCAGGGTGGCCTACCACCAAATTAACTAACAACCAAACGATGCTGTCTAGGAGATAAGAAATTGACCTTACAAACAAAATGGCAAAAAGAATGACAAAAGACTTACCTCCCTAACTAATTAAACAGGAGAAAACAGGATTAACACACCTGGCAGTCCACCCTTACTACTCGAAAGAAACGATACCTAATCTAAATCAAGATTGAACAAAGCAGAAGTGTGGCCAGTTGGGAGATGAGGAAGATGAGGAATGCCTGCTGCCAGCAGACGGCCGTCATCTGGGCTCCTTATATAGGCTATCAGGTGGCTTCCCCAGCTGCAGCCAATCACGGGTTCAGGCATGAAAGCTTTCCACCAACTATCTCCCGGCTATGGCACACACCAATTTGCATGTGAAATTGAAAACAAGAGAAAAAAAAAACACAAGGCACACACAGCAGGCTAAAGTAAAAAATATGAACGCAGTCATAACAAGGTAGTTTTGTTCTGATGTTCTTGCCACTTTCGGGCGTCTTTTTCACAACATTTGTGATGCTTTTTCAGGCGTTTTGGTCCCTTTCTTTTCTCTAATCTTTAACTTTTCTTGACTCATCTGAAGCAACTCAGACAGACCGTTTGTAGACTCTTGTTGTGTAGATTCAACCGTCAGCGTGTCCTCCCTGCAGGTCCGTGTGCGGCCGCGTGGGCTCAGACGTCTTCCAGAAGCTGTACGAGGACGCGAAGGAGGCCCGACGGCGTGACGGCGGCGGCGCCGAGGCTCTGACGCGCCTGCGGGACCAATCGGACGACGGCCTCCAGGTGGATCAGCTGCTGTTCTACGAGGAAGAGCTGCAGAGAGTCAGACAGCTGCAGGACCACGCACCGCCATCACCAACTGACCCTCTGGGGACAATTTCAACGATATGAAACGCAAGTTATCAAACGCCAAACGCAAGTGGCTTTGTGGGCGGATCTCGAGCACTGTTGCTATTATAGAGCTGTAATCAGGCCTTAAAAGTTCTGCCCGACAAGGCCCGAGACCGACAAGTACATTTTGATTGACAGCTTTTTAAAAGCCTGAACCTGTTTACAGCCCGACTGCACAAAAGGCCGTCTATCAGCAGTGATTAGTGTCAAAGAATAGAGCGCACACGCACCACTCGGCGGAAAAGCACACAGCTGTTTTGCCTTTTGTCAAGAATGAGTCATTTATACATTTTTTAACATCATGTCTTCATGACTAACGGAGGCTATCGGCCACTTGGAAGTTGGAACAAAGAAATAAAATAAGTCCTCAAGAGGCCAGCCTCCGTTTCAACTCCTCAGCATCCGTTTGCGCTCTAATTAAAATGCATCACCTGACAGCTCATTTACCACGCAACCTGGAGCACAAGCCCGAGCCCGGCCCGAGCCCGGCTCGAGCACGCGTAAAAATGATAGAAATTACCAAAAATTAGATAGAAATTAAAAACCCGTCGGGTTCGGGCAAAGATCTTCAGCTCTATGCTATTATACTATATTATAATCAGTCCCTCCAGAAAAACGCGATGATGCGATCGCATAATTCAACACATAATTAGCCAAAGTCTGCATATTTATGCGAGGGGGGGGGGGGGGGGGGGGGCATTTCTTCAAATACGCCGCACTTTCGCTGCATAAATTGACGATTTCCGCGCAAAATATGCAGGGATTGCATGATCTCATAATCCCCGCATTTTCGTTGCAAAAAAGTCAACATATATCTCAGCAGAAAGTTGAAAAATGTTGCATTTACTTCACACAAGAGCAGCCGTTTTCCCCTGTGGCCATGGGAATGTTATGAAGTGACGTTATGAAGTGACGTTATGAAGTGACGTTATGAAGTGACGTTATGAATACACTATATTATAATCACTCCCTCCAGAAAAACGCGATGATGTGATCGCATAATTCAACGCATAATTAGCCAAAGTCTGCATATTTATGCATTTCTTCAACCAATGTTGTCACTGCTTTCGTTAAGGTGTAGAGCCCCTGGTTATAGTATATATCTTGGTCACCGGTGGAGTTAAGGTGTAGAGCCCCTGGTGATAGTATATATCTTGGTCACCGGTGGAGTTAAGGTGTAGAGCCCCTGGTTATAGTATATATCTTGGTCACCGGTGGAGTTAAGGTGTAGAGCCCCCTGGTTATAGTATATATCTTGGTCACCGGTGGAGTTAAGGTGTAGAGCCCCTGGTTATAGTATATATCTTGGTCACCGGTGGAGTTAAGGTGTAGAGCCCCTGGTGATACTTGGAGCAAAGTCTCATGTTGTGTCGAGCTTTCTTAGTGTTTTAAAAATAGCTATTTTGAGGCTAGCATAAATCAGAATCAGAAATACTTTCATAATCCCAGGGGGAAATTATTTTTGTTACCACTCCAGGTATACAAACAACATATATTATCCAGACTTTTTACATATATATTAAAAACAAATATACAGTAATAATATATAAAATATGAAATGTACAGTGTTAATGTGCAAATAGTGCAATAAAAAAGAGAGGTGATTGTCTGTTTGAGATGAGATGATTACAGAGAGGGGGTGTGTGACTCTCTGAGGGGGGCAGTTGTAAAGTTAAAAGTGCCCCTAGCTCTCCCATTCAAAAGGCCATTTGAACCAAAAACGAGAATACGGTACATCTTAAAAGTGGCGATTCCGTCCTAAATATGCTTTTAAATGAAAGTTTGACTCGGGTACATTCACAAAAAGACCCTAGGTTACATTTTGGCGAGAGTTACACTTTAAGTAGGATCGGCACATGCAGTTCAACATCACGTCTCCTTAAGTCCTCGAATATTTCCTCATTTATGTCACATTTATGTAACACATCCATGATTCGTGGAGCTGTTGTGTAAAACAAGGTCATATTTTTCCTTGTATTTATGTATGGTTTGCAAAAATGGGAACAGCTGGGTCCTTGAGATGAGAGAAGCAAAGTGTATGAGCGGTGTGCACACTACATTACGGCCTAGCGTGCGCCCTTAAGATCCACTGAGACTCTGTGATGTAATGAGTTTTGCTTTAAACGTGTCAACAAGATGAAATGTGGCTCAGAGCGGAGATGTTGGCTCCGAGCCTGAAACATCTCGTGTGGTTTAAGAGAAGAGGAAAATGAAACTGAAGGACGATGATGTATTTGAAATAATGCGGTAGGATTATTCCAACACATTCTCACACACATCTCGTAAAATAGGGACGTTTGATCAGGTGCCTTTGTCGTTCTTATTGACGCTAAAAGTCTCCTTTAGCGCTATAAGTAAACGCGCTTGGTCGGGACTATTGCCGTCCCTTTAGCGCTATAAGTAAACACGCTTGGTCGGGACTATTGCCGTCCCTTTAGCGCTATAAGTGAACGCGCTTGGTCGGGACTATTGCCGTCCCTTTAGCGCTATAAGTAAACGCGCTTGGTCGGGACTATTGCCGTCCCTTTAGCGCTATAAGTAAACGCGCTTGGTCGGGACTATTGCCGTCCCTTTAGCGCTATAAGTAAACGCGCTTGGTCGGGACTATTGCCGTCCCTTTAGCGCTATAAGTAAACGCGCTTGGTCGGGACTATCGCCGTCCCTTTAGCGCTATAAGTAAACGTGCTTGGTCGTGATTACTGCCGTCCCTTTAGCGCTATAAGTGAACGCGCTTGGTCGGGACTATTGTCGTCCCTTTAGCGCTATAAGTAAACGCGCTTGGTCGGGACTATTGCCGTCCCTTTAGCGCTATAAGTAAACGCGCTTGGTCGGGACTATCGCCGTCCCTTTAGCGCTATAAGTAAACGCGCTTGGTCGGGACTATCGCCGTCCCTTTAGCGCTATAAGTAAACGCGCTTGGTCGGGATTACTGCCGTCCCTTTTGATGCAGTTATGTTTAGGAAAGGGTCGTGGGTGGGCGTACGGTTCCATGACACGCGGGAGAAAAGACAAAAACGACTATAGCAAGCGTGACAAACGGGATGTGATCCCCGCTCTCCTGGGTGAAAGTCCTTTGTTTGACCCATCCACCCCCCCAACCAACCTCCCAGCGCGGAAATTCGCCCTTCACTGCTGCTCTCCACGGTGCGTTACACAAACACGCTGAAAGATGCCTTTTACGTCGCATCAGACCCTGACGGCCACTGTCCAAACGTCCTTATTTTACGAGTTCGGAATGAGAACGGGTTGGATATTCAGGAGGGAGGATGTGAAAACAATGAGTCTTTCCTTCCCTCCGTTTTCTCTCTGCAGGCTGTTAATTATCTTCCAGCTGGAGAGGTTCCTTCAGTCCTGGAGAGAAAACAAATCAAGCCTCCTGAAACTAAGACAAGAACACCATCAGCTCTGTAATAATTCAGCTTCTCTTCTCTCCTTCAACTAAACAGAGACTCAGACACCAAATGTTTTATTTACAATTGAAATACGTTAAGAATGCAACTGTTTAAAGGGGAACTATGCAATTTTATAGCTTAAAGTACCTTAACTGAACAGCTTCGGAGTCATTGGAATGGTTATATGACTTTTTTCGGGTTGAATGGTGGTCGTCTCGCTTCCCCCTAGCGCCTGTGAGCGGAAACATACACGCCTACTTTCTTAAGCCAAGTGGCGTGTTATCTGTACGCATTTTAAGCTACCTGCGTGTGTATGTCTACGCTGTATAAAGCGGACAGCAGTCTGCAACGTCACATCGTAAACATACACGCATGGCGTGATATCGCGAGGCTACGGTTGGGTTAAGGAAACGAGCAAACGTGGAAAGGAAACGTGACACGCGGGACACAATCCGTGTTCTCCTGGGTGAAAGTCCTGTGTCTGACCCATCCTCCTCCCCGACCAACCTCCCTACGCGGATTTTCCCCCTTTCATACTACCCTCTATGGCGTGAATTCACACGCAATCGCAAGGTAATATAATGTTAGTCAAGGGAGGCCAAACGGCAATTGGCGTGTCGTACATACGCCACTTCATGAGATCAGTCTACGGGAACGAACACTGAAACGATCTGGTGGAAGATGTGTGAGTGTTTGATGTTGACCCAGCAGAGGGTCCTGTTGTCCTCGGGTCACATCTGACCCTTTTTCAAAGTTTTCTATATCAGAAATGTGGGTTTCTTTCAACAAAATTGCAGTGTAGATAAGCAAGAATAATTTTAATGAAAAGTTCAGTTCATAAAGTAACGAAGAAATGAAAATGCTAAGTAGGTTTATTTATTTATTTATTCGGGACAGTGCCCATTAATGAACAATCTAACATTTCTGTACAGACTGTAAATGAGCCAGGTTACAGCATAAATGCTAATTTGCACCTGTAGTCCCGAGGCAGGAGAACAACAACATAGAAGATAATGCAACACAAAAGAATATGACCATATACAATATCACACAAACACACATTAGCACACATTCAGGCAGATTACATTACATTACATCGATCAAATTAGTCAAAATGATGACATAACTGGGAACTTTTAAGAAATTGTTTAAGGTGCTTTTTAAATGTGCAATAAGTCGGACGTTGTCTAATGTTTGTTGGGATGCTGTTCCAAAAATGACCTCCTCTGATAGACAAAACAGAGGTCCAAAGGTAGTTGTTCTCTGCGTCTCTATATGGTTGGCGAAGTAATCTCTATATCTATACTCTAAATATCTCTATATCTCCTCTAAATGAAGCTCTGGTACAGTAGCCTCTGTCAGACCTTGGATTAATGTATGTAGAAAGGGAAGGTGGGGCAAGTCTATGAACAACTTTATAAATTAAACAGCTATTTTTAAAATGAACAACATTTTTAAAATTGAGCATATTGTATTTTCCCAAAATATTACACTGATGGAATGACAAAGATTTTTGATTAAGTATTTTTATACATTTTTTTGAATAAAATTTCTATGGGTTTCAGAGTTGTATTTCCAGTGAGTGACCAGGTTGTGATGCAGTAATCTATATGTGAAAATATCATTGCATGTAGGAACATTTTAGCAGAAGTAATTGTCATTGATGGTCTGATTTGTTTAAAGTTTTGTGAATTAAATGTTATTCTGTTCGCTGTAAGTTTGATGTGTTTTTTAAATGGTTGT
>CM042321.1:2115056-2155056 GCA_023566125.1 Zingel zingel | reverse complement strand
GACTGTTGTTTCAATCAGTCAATACAACACAAAAACAAGCTTCAGTTTTCCTTCGTTTGGATCCAATCAAGTTGTTGTGAAACAGAAAGCTGACCTCGGACTGTGCAGCGATAACTGTACAGTGTGTATCACGGTTGACTGAATGAGAAGCGCTCTGCTGGACGTGGATTTCATCTCTCAGCCCATCTGCTCTGTACGTGTTGCTGCGAGGTTGCGTCAGCGCTGCCACACAGTCTGGCTGAAGCAATCGCCTCTCGTGAAATTGGGTACAGAGAAAAAAAACACTGCCATCGAGAAGCTGTTTGCCATTTTTCAAAGCCGTTTCCATCAGTGACGGAGGAAGCCCGAGGCCAACGTGTCCGGCACCTGCTGTCAGACGGGAAGGAGACCCGCTGCCATCGGACTCTTTATTTCTAGATGAAACTGTACCTGTCGACAGAAACGAGATGCTATCAGAGACTCTGACACGCAGTGACGGCTGTGAAGAGTGCAGCCTGCAGGTCACATCATTATTCTGCACGTCATCCATCTGTCAGTCACACAAAAACGGCCACTCAGATGTCCAAACTCTGGGAAAAAACGTGTCTGTGTATGGGTCTGTGTGTGTGTGTGTGTCTGTGTGTGTGTGTGTAGGTGCATGTCTGTCTGTGTTTGTGTGTGAGTGTGTGGGTTCGTGTGTGTGTGTGTGTGTGTAGGTGCATGTCTGTCTGTGTTTGTGTGTGAGTGTGTGGGTTCGTGTGTGTGTGTGTGCACGTGTGGGTGCATGTCTGTCTTTGTCTGTATGTGAGTGTATGTGTGGGTGTGTGTGTGTGGGTGCATGTCTGTCTTTGTCTGTGTGTGTGTGTGTGTGTGTGTGTGTGTATGTGTGTGTAGTGTGTGTGTGTGTGTGCGTGTGTGTGTGAGTGTATGTGTGTGTAGTGTATATGAGTGTATGTGTGTGTGTGTGTGAGTGTGTGTGTGTGTGAGTATGTGTGTGCGTAGTGTATATGAGTGTATGTGTGTGTGTCTTTGTGTGGGTGTGTGTAGTGTGTGTGAGTGTATGTGTGTGTGTGTAGTGTGTGTGAGTGTATGTGTGTGTGTGAGTGTATGTGTGGGTGTGTGCATGTCTGTTTTTGTGTGTGTGTGTGTGTGTGCGTGTGTGTGTGTGTGTGTGAGTAATGTGTGTGAGTGCGTGCGTGCGTGTGTAGTGTGAGTGTATGTGTGGGTGCATGTCTGTCTTTGACTGTGCGTGTGTGTGTGTGTGCGTGCGTGCGTGCGCGTGCGTGCATGTCCAACCTCTGGGAATCCTGAATCTCAGATCTGAAATCTCCAGCTTTTTACCATCACAGGTCAGTTTGAGGAGCTAAGTAGAATGTGTTGTAAGAACTTCAAACACCCACATTCAACGAAAGCAGTGAACTGATCGTTCATGTAACCCGTGACGAGCGTCGTGGGGAACCATCCACGTTACTTCGTCTTGAAATTTGGTTGAAAGAAAACCCAAATTTCTGATATAGAAACTTTTTGAAAATGGGTCAAATTAGACCCGAGGACAACTAGGAGGGTTAAGACATAAAAATATGAGGTAGATGATTATAACATTGATGAATTTGACCGCTGTTCTAATTAAACGAGGCCGACGGCCCAATTTGATGGACACTGAACGGGTTTTCAATTTGCGGCAACACCAAAACCTCATTTCATCGATGGCTCGGAGGGGTTTGTGAAATAATTTCGCTGCTGAATATTTCCGTCTGTGGCCCACAGCTGATCCACTTGTTCCATGCAGAGACACGTCGGGACACGTTTCACCGCTGCGAGAGTTAAAGCAGGCGGTTAAAGGAAGCCGTGCAGCACGCTGCGACGGTTCAGACCAGCAGCGTGTTCTGAACCGTCGTCGTTCAGGTGGAAATATCAGCTGTTTTCAGATGAATTAAAGATGAGTTCTGGCTGCTTGAGCTGCAGTCGCCCACTGAGCCTTTTCACACGTTTACATCCAAAATGATGCATCTGGTAGAAACAACCCTGTCGCTATGAGGTTTAGTGTGTGTGTGTGTGTGTGTGTTCTTGTTTAACTGTATTCGTGGGGTCCAAAAGCCGGGAGTCTAGTATAATTGTGGGGTCTGCACAGCTTTGTGGGGTCCAAAATGCTGGAGCCCACAAGGTTAAAGGGCTGTTTGAGGGTTAAGACTTGGTTTTAGGATTAGGGTTAGAATTAGGTTATGGTTAGGGTGAGGGTAAGGGTTAAGGTTAGGCATCTAGTGGTGATGGTTAAGGTTAGGGTAAGGGGCTAGGGAATGCATTATGGCAATGACGGGTCCCCACAAAGATAGTGAGACGCACTGTGTGTGTGTGTGTGTGTTTGTCTCGGTGTGTATCTGTGTGTGTGTGTGTGTGCGTGTGTGTGTGTGTCTGTCTGTGTGTGTGTGTGTGTGTTTGTGTCTCTGTGTGTGTATCTGTGTGTGTGTGTGTGTCCGTGTCTGTGTGTGTGTCCGTCTGTGTGTGTGTGTGTGTCTGTCTGTGTGTGTGTGTGTGTGTGTGTGTGTGTGTGTTTGTGTCTGTATGTGTGTCCGTCTATGTGTGTGTGTGTGCGTGTGTGTGTCTGTGTGTGTGTCTCTGTGTTTGTGTGTGTGTATTTATGTATGTGTGTGTGTATGTGTGTCTGTGTGTGTGTGTGTGTCTGTCTGTGTGTCTGTCTCTGTGTGTGTGTGTGTGTGTGTGTGTGTGTCTCTCTGTGTGTGTGTGTGTGTGTGTGTGTGTCTGTGTGTGTGTGTGTGTGTGTGTCTGTCTGTCTGTCTGTCTGTCTGTGTGTGTGTGTGTGTCTCTCTCTGTGTGTGTGTGTGTGTGTGTGTGTCTCTCTCTGTGTGTGTGTGTGTGTGTGTGTGTGTGTGTGTGTGTGTGTGTGTGTGTGTGTGTGTGTGTGTCTCGGACCATCAAAGGTCAGCAGATTGTCTGAAATGTCTCTGAAAGGTCAAACAGCTGTCCCACAAACTGATCGTAACACTTCATCTTTAATGCTAATTAGCTAACTAGCATTAAATGGGGTATGAAGTAGGTATGTTCCAGTATAGCTGAGGCAAATGGAAACGTGCCCTGCTCACCTGTTCCCACTTCCACATCAGCCTGAACCAAACTCAAAGGCAACATTACAGCCATCCACACTAAAGCCCGGTTCACACGGGACCATTTTAAAATGGTCGGCCGATTGTCCAACCCTGAGAGACCCCACACACGGCGGTAAAAGATCCCGGGTCTAACAGTTCTGGTCGTACAGCGTGACGGCAACATCAACACATCACACACCAACTGATGTGACTCCCGCTGTTTTGATTCTGTTTCCCGGTGCTTTCCTCGCCGCCTCGTCACCTGGCTTTCTGATTGGCTCCACGCCACAGTCCACAGGCTGCGTGCTCGTTTGTCCCCGGGGGACGCCACACACGAGGAGACATCGGGCCCAATCAATCCAACATGTTGGATATCCTCGATTTGAGATGGGAGCGGTCCTGACGTCCTTCCGAGCAGACGAGAGCAGTCTTAACACACCGCACACGGCAGGAATATCTGATCAGATTATTCTACGATCATCTGATCAGATTATTCTACGATCATCGGAGCATCCTTAAGATCGTCTGAAGGGAATCGGGGCTAAAATCAGCCTAATTATCCCGCCGTGGGAACCAGGCTTTAGGCTATGTTAGGATGGAAACGATCTGAAGAGAAAACGCAAAAGTGGCGTTGTGTTCTCACTTTGTATTCCGTGTTCAGACGAGCGTTTTGGGGGGAATATCTGCGTGCATATGGTGACGCAAAAGTGTGTGAAGTTGGATGTAGCGTGCACACCAGGCGGCTAGGTGGTGCTGTGACGCACTGCCACACAACACCACCAAAGCCCCGTTTACACGAAGGGAAGACGCAGATATCTTCCTGCGGTTTGGCAAAAACGCCGTTTTGATCACAGAAACGGATTATTTCTAAAAACTCGGCCAGAGTGGAGATTTTGGAAGACTTCGTTTGCACGTTTGCACGTAAAAAGAGACAAACGGAGGTCTAGGCAGCCGAGGAAGTGAGGAAGAGAAGAGAGAGGAAGGGATTCGTTGCTGTTGTTGCTATTTTCTGGATTCTGATTGGCTAACGTGTGCTTGAGCTTCTCGTTACACCGCCACCTACAGGTCTGGTCGTGCTCTTGACTGCATTGACAGCATATATATATACGGGTACATGTAAACGAACACTTTTCTGAAATCTGACAGCTGTGCACGATGTTTGAAATGTCCGTTTATGAAAATAGCCGGCCACGTGTAAATGTAGCACAAGTCCACGCGCCTGCGTAGGACCTTCCTTCTACTTCTCTCCCTAGTAGCGCCCAGCCAACAACAAAAGCTGACAATTTAGTCTGGACAGACGAGGAGGTGGCACAACAGGGCGTGGACTGGGAGTCCTGCCAGTCCAAATATATAGACATATGGACCGAATGTCTTCAGCAGTATCCTGTACCTGGAGGGAGGTCATATCCACACCAGAAATATGCTATCTGTAGAAGTCAGATATCATCAAAGCTGAAAGCCATCCGGACCAAATATAGGCAGGCTGTGATACCCAACGGCCGAGCAATCACTCTATATTTAGCTTTAAGTAACCAAATATGGGGTGGGTTGCCAGTAGAGATGGGCATTATATCAACATTATATCAATATTGTGATATGAGACTAGATATCGTCTTAGATTTTGGATATCGTGATATCGTGATATGGCATAAGTGTCTTCTCCTGGTTGTAAAGGCTGCATTACAGTAAGGTGATGTAATGTTCTGATCTTACCAGACTGTTGTAGCTGTTCTGTTATTCCCCTTTACCCACTTAGACATTATATCCACATTATGATGATTATTTATTAAATATCTCGTGTGAATATTTTGTGGAAGCACCAATAGTCAACACTACACTATCGTTGCGGTATCGATATCGAGGTATTTGGTCAAAAATATCGTGATATTTGATTTCCTCCATATCGCCCAGCCCTAGTCGCCAGCCAGCACAACAATAGAGGCTGCAGACTTCTGCGTTATTACCCTTTAGATGGGAACACGACGCTGGAGCATTTTTAAGATTTCCACTCTGGAGGGTGGGTTCACTTTTTTGCATTAAGTCCCAAAAACGCCGTCGCTGTCTAAACGAAAGACACGTCTGATAAAAATATTTTTACATTTTCACCCGCGAGTGTAGTCCTGTAAACGGGGCCTAACACTGCTGTCAGACTTCCAGCTGCTAGAAGTGAAATAATTGAACCATAAGGAGTCTGTGGAGACACTATAACACGATATAAATATAATATTTAACTCTGCAGCAGCCACAACAAAGGCTTCAAATTGTTCTCCAGCGAACTGAAACGTATCTTTCAATTAAAAACTGTACCTACTCTGCTGTCCTTTTTATTACTATTTAACTTATTTTACTATTTATTTACTTATTTTATCGTTATTAATACATTCTGTGTATATGTTTATATTTATATTGTTTATATTCTTTTTTATCCTTCTTATATTTGAATGTGTGACATGCACCAACAGCACCATGACAAATTCCTTGTATGTGCAACGTACTTGGCAATAATAATAATAATAATAATAATAATAATAATAATAATAAAGCCCTTTCTGATTCTGATTCTGATTCTGCTGGAACAGATGAATGTAGTGGAGTAACTAAAGTAACTAGTAACTAAAGCTGGAACAGATGAATGTAGCGGAGTAACTAAAGTAACTAGTAACTAAAGCTGTAACAGATGAATGTAGTGGAGTAACTAAAGTAACTAGTAACTAAAGCTGGAACAGATGAATGTAGAGGAGTAACTAAAGTAACTAGTAACTAAAGCTGGAACAGATGAATGTAGCAGAGTAACTAAAGTAACTAGTAACTAAAGCTGTAACAGATGAATGTAGTGGAGTAACTAAAGTAACTAGTAACTAAAGCTGTAACAGATGAATGTAGTGGAGTAACTAAAGTAACTAGTAACTAAAGCTGGAACAGATGAATGTAGCGGAGTAACTAAAGTAACTAGTAACTAAAGCTGTAACAGATGAATGTAGTGGAGTAACTAAAGTAACTAGTAACTAAAGCTGGAACAGATGAATGTAGCGGAGTAACTAAAGTAACTAGTAACTAAAGCTGTAACAGATGAATGTAGTGGAGTAACTAAAGTAACTAGTAACTAAAGCTGGAACAGATGAATGTAGAGGAGTAACTAAAGTAACTAGTAACTAAAGCTGGAACAGATGAATGTAGCAGAGTAACTAAAGTAACTAGTAACTAAAGCTGTAACAGATGAATGTAGTGGAGTAACTAAAGTAACTAGTAACTAAAGCTGTAACAGATGAATGTAGTGGAGTAACTAAAGTAACTAGTAACTAAAGCTGGAACAGATGAATGTAGCGGAGTAACTAAAGTAACTAGTAACTAAAGCTGTAACAGATGAATGTAGTGGAGTAACTAAAGTAACTAGTAACTAAAGTAACTAGTAACTAAAGCTGGAACAGATGAATGTAGCGGAGTAACTAAAGTAACTAGTAACTCAAGCTGTAACAGATGAATGTAGTGGAGTAACTAAAGTAACTAGTAACTAAAGTAACTAGTAACTAAAGCTGGAACAGATGAATGTAGCGGAGTAACTAAAGTAACTAGTAACTAAAGTAACTAGTAACTAAAGCTGGAACAGATGAATGTAGCGGAGTAACTAAAGTAACTAGTAACTAAAGCTGGAACAGATGAATGTAGCGGAGTAACTAAAGTAACTAGTAACTAAAGCTGGAACAGATGAATGTAGCGGAGTAACTAAAGTAACTAGTAACTAAAGCTGGAACAGATGAATGTAGCGGAGTAACTAAAGTAACTAGTAACTAAAGCTGGAACAGATGAATGTAGCGGAGTAACTAAAGTAACTAGTAACTAAAGCTGGAACAGATGAATGTAGCGGAGTAACTAAAGTAACTAGTAACTAAAGCTGTAACAGATGAATGTAGTGGAGTAACTAAAGTAACTAGTAACTAAAGCTGGAACAGATGAATGTAGTGGAGTAACTAAAGTAACTAGTAACTAAAGTAACTAGTAACTAAAGCTGTAACAGATGAATGTAGCGGAGTAACTAAAGTAACTAGTAACTAAAGCTGTAACAGATGAATGTAGTGGAGTAACTAAAGTAACTAGTAACTAAAGCTGTAACAGATGAATGTAGTGGAGTAACTAAAGTAACTAGTAACTAAAGGAGTAGAAGTAGAAAGTGACATGAAAAGAAAAGACTCAAGTAAAGTACAAGTACCTCAACATCTGGACTGAAGTACAGTAATGGAGTACATCTACTTAGTTACTTTCCAGCGCTGAACTTAAAGGCAACATTACAGCCATCAGTACAACTAACGTGGTTAAACGGTCGACTTCCAGCTGCTAGAAGTGAAATAATTGAAACATACGAGACACTATAACATGATATAAATATAATATTTATCTTTATGCAGCAGCCACAACAAAGGCTTCACGATTTAAATTGGTCTCCAGCGAACTGAAACATATCTTTCAATTAAAAGAAAGCCAATTACTTTTATTTTTGAAGTCTGCCCCTCTCTAACCGCAGCGGTATGAAAGGAAATGAAAGGCGACGTGAAGCCGATTGTGTGTTCATGAACGTCGGCTGGGAGCTGGCGGTTGTTCCACTCGCTTCAGTCTTCATTACTGATCTAAACGGTTTCAAAGACCCAATTTAAGATTAATATTAATGAAGGTGAGAACACATTCCTCTGAGAAATAAGCCATCTGGTATAATAGCTTCATCTTTATGTTGTTGAACTCTTGTCCAGGGTTTTATTTTGAAATTCAAGTACGTTACGAGTTGTAAGTATAAGGCTGCACCAAGGGGGTCAGCTTCGCTTTAGAGCTCGAACCTCCTATGGCGCCATTTTGGTGCTACAAAGCCATCACCCGACGTTAGCATCCCATTTGGGATTTTTGGACGGAGACCAGTGAAGGATGTTAGAAGCTCTTTTCCGGTGATGGCTGAGCGTTACTGAGCAGCCTCCAACTGAGCTTGAAGACGTAGATGTGACGTGAGCAACCTGTCTGAAAGTTGGAAGTCTTCTGGTAGCTGTGCCAAGAGAAATCTCAATCATTCCCAATCTAGCAGAGACGGAGAGCGTAGGTATATGTAAGGAGATAACATAGGCACAGGCTAATTACTGATCACTAACATGATAGTTAACATTAGGAATTACACTTAAACAGCTAATGGAAGTCCAAACTGCCTGAGAGCTTCTCCTGGACTATACGGTAATTCCTCTACTATGAGACAGTAAGTCTCGTGGTTATGACCCAATCGTTAGCCTATTTTTATAACAACGTCTGCTACGGAGCCATAACGTGAGCTACAAGGTAATGGAGCCTTTTATACATTGTCGTGTTTCTTTAGAAATAAACAATGGACAAATAGAGTCTTTAACCGCTTCAGATGTAAAGTTATTCTCTGTCAAAGTGACGTCAGAATGAATGGGAGTCAATGGGATGCTAACGGGAGCTGATGGCTTGGTAGCATCAGAATGAATGGCAGTCAATGGGATGCTAACGGGAGCTGATGGCTTGGTAGCATCAGAATGAATGGTAGTCAATGGGATGCTAACGGGAGCTGTTGGCTTGGTAGCATCAGAATGAATGGCAGTCAATGGGATGCTAACGGGAGCTGATGGCTTGGTAGCATCAGAATGAATGGCAGTCAATGGGATGCTAACGGGAGCTGATGGCTTGGTAGCATCAGAATAGGAGCTACGCGTTGTGGAGAGAGGCTGACCTCCTTGGTTACAATCAGACGTGACTTCACTTCCTGAAGGTTGCCACATGATGCAGAACGTGACGTAGCTCCCTTTGTTCCCTAAAGTTTAAAACTCTCTATTTCCTTTTATTTTCTAACGGGACCTGGACCCCGATCTCCTGGGTGGAAGTCCTGTGTTTGTTTGACCCCCCCCACAACCTGCCTGCAGGACATTTTGGCGCTCTTCTACTTCCTCACCTTACTTCGCCCAAAAAATAACCGATTTTGGTCTGTGAGTGTGGCCGAGGCCACAGAGACACAAGTGGAACACGCTCATGAGGCTGAGCTTGTGGAGGATATTTCAGACTGCAAAGATTGCAAAATGTCTTTCAAATATGACTTAATAAAGATGTTATTCTGATTGAATGAAGCAGAGCTGCACCGAGGCAGGCGGCTGAAGGAACGGTTCGGCTTTGGAAGTGAAGGTACGTAACGGAGTTAGTGTCTTCAGTGGTTCTGCTGTCGTCTCTCTGAGAGGAACAGAATCAGCAGCAAAGCTCTCTGCAGCTTTACTGAGGACACAGCTGAGCTAGCAGCACTTTAATGTGTGTGTGTGTGTGTGTGTGTGTGTGTGTGTGTGAATGTGTGTGCAGTCTCTGAATGTTTAAAATGTGTGTGTTCAGTGTGTGTGTGTGTGTGTGTGTATGCGTGTGTTTGTGTGTTCACTGTGCGTGTGTGTGTGTGTGGGTGTGTAGGTGTGTATATATACGTGTGTGTGTATGTAGGTGTGTATGTGTGTCTGTGTGTGTGCATGCGTGTGTGTGTGTGTGTGTGTGTGTGTGTCTGTGTGTGTGTCTGGGTGTGTGTGCATGCGTGTGTATGCTTGTGTGTGTGTGTTCAGTGTGCGTGTGTGGGTGTGTGTGTGTGTCTCTGTGTTCAGTGTGTGTGTGTGTTCAGTGTGTGTGTGTGTCTGTGTGTGTGTGTGTGTTCAGTGTGTGTGTGTGTGTGTGTGTGTGTGTGTGTGTGTCTCTGTGTTCAGTGTGTGTGTGTGTGTGTGTGTGTGTCTCTGTGTTCAGTGTGTGTGTGTGTGTGTGTGTGTGTGTCAGTGTTCAGTGTGTGTGTGTGTGTCTGTGTTCAGTGTGTGTGTGTGTGTGTGTGTGTGTGTGTGTGTGTGTGTGTGTGTGTGTGTGTGTCTCTGTGTTCAGTGTGTGTGTGTGTGTGTGTGTGTGTGTCTCTGTGTTCAGTGTGTGTGTGTGTGTGTGTGTGTGTGTGTCAGTGTTCAGTGTGTGTGTGTGTGTCTGTGTTCAGTGTGTGTGTGTGTGTGTGTGTGTGTGTGTGTGTGTGTGTGTGTGTGTGTGTCTCTGTGTTCAGTGTGTGTGTGTGTGTGTGTGTGTGTCTCTGTGTTCAGTGTGTGTGTGTGTGTGTGTGTGTGTCTCTGTGTTCAGTGTGTGTGTGTGTGTGTGTGTGTGTGTGTCTCTGTGTTCAGTGTGTGTGTGTGTGTGTGTGTGTGTGTGTGTGTGTCCAGTCTTCCTCCCTGCTGTCTGCAGTTATCACTGCTGCTTGTGTTGGATCAGCGCTGTCTCTTCGCTCTCTAACAGCCTTTTTAGCTTTTAAAAAAATCGTTATTTGCCTGAAGCGTTACCCATAATTCACTGCTCTCTCAGCGCATTAGTGTGGAAATCATCGACTGCTGAACTCACAGAGATTAAGCTTCCATAAAGTCGTCAACATCAGGTTAATGAAGGCGTGGCGTTACAGAAACATCCCTCACCTCATGACACCAGACTAGAAAAATCTGTTTTTTATGCCAAAAATGAAGCCAAATATCCGTTGCGTTGTATCCGTTCTGCAGCGCCGTGTGTCTGCGAACTATACCGAGGCAGGCGACTGTCTGTGGTTGGTTCAGTGTTACAAACACGGCTCGGTAATGAACGATGCACTGGCCGCCCGGATAGCTCAGTTGGTAGAGCGGGCGCCCATGTATAGCGGTTTGCTCCTCGACACAGCGGGCCTGGATTTGATTCCGACCTGCGGCCCTTTGCTGCATGTCATTCCCATAGACCGTATATAAGAATGGACCAGCAGGTCCCGTGTCTCTGGACGGAGACCAGTGAAGTCTCTTTTCCGGTGATGGCTGAGCGTTACTGAGCAGCCTCCAACTGAGCTTAAGACGTAGATGTGACGTGAGCAACCTGTCTGAAAGTTGGAAGTCTTCTGGTAGCTGTGCCAAGAGAAATCTCAATCATTCCCAATCTAGCAGAGACGGAGAGCGTAGGTATATGTAAGGAGATAACATAGGCACAGGCTAATTACTGATCACTAACATGATAGTTAACATTAGTAATTACACTTAAACAGCTAATGGAAGTCCAAACTGCCTGAGAGCTTCTCCTGTACTATACGGTAATTCCTCTACTGTGAGACAGTAAGTCTCGTGGTTATGACCCAATCGTTAGCCTATTGTTATAAAAACGTCTGCTACGGAGCCATAACGTGAGCTACAAGGTAATGGAGCCTTTTATACATTGTCGTGTTTCTTTAGAAATAAACAACGGACAAATAGAGTCTTTAAACGCTTCAGATGTAAAGTTATTCTCTGTCAAAGTGACATCAGAATGAATGGCAGTCAATGGGATGCTAACGGGAGGTGATGGCTTGGTAGCATCAGAATGAATGGCAGTCAATGGGATGCTAACGGGAGCTGATGGCTTGGTAGCATCAGAATGAATGGCAGTCAATGGGATGCTAACGGGAGGTGATGGCTTGGTAGCATCAGAATGAATGGCAGTCAATGGGATGCTAACGGGAGGTGATGGCTTGGTAGCATCAGAATGAATGGCAGTCAATGGGATGCTAACGGGAGGTGATGGCTTGGTAGCAACAACATGGCTCCATAGGAGCTACGCGGTCCGAGGAGAAGCTTACCCCCTTGGGGTAAAGACCTTCCCGTAATCAACGGGAAGTCTGCCTTTTAAATCCTGCATTGCTCGTAAAGAAAATAAAGGGAGGAACAGGCCAACCGGCTTTAAATGAGACATATTTTCTTTTTAAATAAGTGTACTACGATGGTTCGAACTGAAATATCCTGGAAATGTACCTTCCGTTGATCCAGACCATATAACCCTGACGTGGAGAGAGAGTTGCCTTTGCATCGGGGAACATTAAGAGTGAATCAAGCTCCAGCACAGTTTGAAGATTGAGCGTGTCTGCATGCAGAGAGATATCAGCAGAGAGAAGAGAAACGGATGTGTATTTGTTTTCGGGTATTTGATTCAAGTGACTCTTTAAGAGAATGACTCCAGGTCATTATAGAAACCATCATGTGGACAATGTAATAACCATCTGCTCCATTGTTCCCACGGAGAGGCTCATTACAGAGCTGGAGCCAGACATTTGTTTGGGGAGAGGAAATAAGCGCTGTTCGGGATGCTCGACGCGCGGACCTGTAGAGGAGCACCGGCCGAGAGTGTGTAAAGTGAGACGGATGGTTTGGTATTTCGGCATTTAATAAGTCAGAGAGAGCGATGGTGGAGCGTGCTCTGCTTCTCATCAGGGTCATTAACGCTGCCTCGCCTCATCTCGACTCTGTGATTTATGTCGTCTCTCTGAAGGCGAGGGGGGAGGGGGGAAGATGGAGGAAGGTTAGTGGATGTACCTGAAAACGCAGAGCTAACCTTTGACCCTCCCCCCGCCTCGCCCCGGAGTGAACGTCTGCCGGGACGTTTGTGCTCAGCTCCACTTCAATGGATAATTAATTGAGAGAATGATTCACCCTGCAGAGAAACACACTTACTGTGCTCCATCTCGTAATGTTAATCCACGGTTAAAGGTGCAGTAGGCAAGACTTAGAAAGCTATCTTTCTGTCTTATATTTGCTGAAACCAGGGCTTAATTTGATGGAAGACATGCCGGAACATGTTCCGGTACCTCCGGCGTTGGATCCGGCACCGTGGCACCAAGAAAAATGAATTGCCTAAATGAAAGAAAAATATTTTCTGTTTGTGTTCAGTGTTGTTGTCTGTCTTGCTATTCTTTATTATTGAAGTTCCACAACAATCTGGTGTTTGCATTTTCGATGCGTTTTGAGGTGAATTTTCAGGGTAAGACAGAGTGGGGGGGTGGAGGGAGGGGAGGCAGAGAGGGGAGAGGGACGGAGGGAGGAGAGACAGAAGGAGGAGAGGGACGGAGGGAGGAGAGACAGAAGGAGGAGAGGGACGGAGGGAGGAGAGACAGAGGGGGGAGAGGGACGGAGGGAGGAGAGGGACGGAGGGAGGAGAGGGACGGAGGGAGGGACGGAGGGAGGGAGGGGAGACAGAGGGATGAGAGGGACGGAGGGAGGGGAGACAGAGGGGGGAGAGGGACGGAGGGAGGAGAGACAGAAGGAGGAGAGGGACGGAGGGAGGAGAGACAGAGGGGGGAGAGGGACGGAGGGAGGAGAGGGACGGAGGGAGGAGAGGGATGGAGGAGAGGGACGGAGGGAGGAGAGGGATGGAGGAGAGGGACGGAGGGAGGGAGGGGAGACAGAGGGATGAGAGGGACGGAGGGAGGGGAGACAGAGGGGGGAGAGGGACGGAGGGAGGAGAGACAGAGGGAGGAGAGGGACGGAGGGAGGAGAGGGACGGAGGGAGGAGAGGGATGGAGGAGAGGGACAGAGGGAGGGAGGGGAGACAGAGGGAGGAGAGGGACGGAGGGAGGGGAGACAGAGGGGGGAGAGGGACGGAGGGAGGAGAGGGATGGAGGAGAGGGACGGAGGGAGGAGAGGGATGGAGGAGAGGGATGGAGGAGAGGGACGGAGGGAGGAGAGGGATGGAGGAGAGGGACGGAGGGAGGGGAGACAGAGGGAGGAGAGGGACGGAGGGAGGGAGTTTTTTTTGCCATTTTTGGAGCTTTTTTCAACATTTTTGTTGCTATTCTGCCTTGGAAGCAACAATACCCAACAGATGATTGAAAGTTATTTTTGAAAACCGGGACAGTTACGTTCTCTGGTTTAGATATGAGGACAGAAAACACTCCTGTGGGTCAGAATGGGTATTTAATGGAGAGAATAGTTCACCCTGCATGTATTTAAATCAGGCTCCTTCAGGGTACGTTGCTTCCCTTCCTCGCATCTTAGTCCGTGCCACTGAGGAAGCATGAGAGAGATGCAGGGAGGGAATCATGCGAGGAGAGAGGAAATGAGGAAATGTGCTTTTAGAGGGATGAGAATGAGGTCAGTTCATACCAGGGGTTGAAGCTTATCTTATATTTCTATATATCTTATATCATCCCTGGGGGAATCACTTCCTCTGACCTGATATGGTCCTCTCTCTCTCTATCAAAATGTCTATTAGTTCGTGCATTATTGTTGCTGGGCTCTTTCATATCCTCCTCACCTTGTCCGTGTACAGGTAGCAACGCTAATGTTACACATTCAGCAGCCTCAAAGTCACAGCGCTTGTGGCTGTATCCGCCCGTCTCCGGGGCTCTGTATAGGCCAACATCTCAGTGGTGTAGCCCTTGTGTTGACCTCGGGTCATATTAAGCGCTAAAAATGTGTAGAAGAAAAATTAAAACATTTTAAACGTTGGAAAAAGCAAAAAGAAATTGTGAAAAAAGGCGTCAAAAATGTCAGAAAAGGTAGAAGGTAGAAGGGAAGACAACACAAGGTCAATCTACGTCAGTCATTCCCATACTGTGGTCCGCGGACCACTAGTGGACAGTGAGGGTACTGCAGGTGGTCCGTGGAAAAGCCAAATATAATATAAAATAATAGTATTTCAACCTTCATTTTACCAGGAAATTCCCTTAAAGAATATGTAACTTGTGACTTGTAAAACTCTGAAGATTATTAATCACCAAAAATCATCAAAATGTTA
Organism: Zingel zingel; assembly: GCA_023566125.1. NCBI lineage: Eukaryota > Metazoa > Chordata > Actinopteri > Perciformes > Percidae > Zingel > Zingel zingel. Next base: position 2,140,435 of record CM042321.1, on the reverse strand, counting down.
TTACTGTATATATGTAATTCTCCATATGGAAATAAGCCTGTTGTTCAGATGAACCTGATCATGCCCTCGGGCGCTGGAATAAATGAATAAGCCTGTTGTACTGATGCAATGACCAGTTATAGTTGTAGTGCTAGTAGGCCTATTAAGAGGTGCAGATTATTAATTATATATTTTAATATGTGTATTATGAGGTGGTCCACGAACATTCTTGATTACAAATATTGGTCCACACACACAAAAGGTCTGAAAACCCCTGATCTACGTGATACGCAGGTATATGCAGTATATATATACCCACTAAGAAAGTGCCAGGATTTCCATATACCCACTTAAAAATGCCGAATGACACGCAACAACATACTTTACATTATATTTTTGATATATTTTGAATTGTCATCTGTGTTTGTCTTCTTCACATAGGCTAAATAAAGATATTTCCACCATAAGTTGGTGCTTAAAAGTGTATTTGAATACAGTAAATGAAGTCATTGATGCTCAAAACTTCCCTGGGGAGGACAGCCAGGTCCCCCACAATGATACGGCCCCCCTTCCCCCAAAGGCAGATTCTGGCCATATATATATATATATATATATATATATATATATATATATATATATATATATATATATATGGCCAGAACAAAACAAAAGGAGGATGCTAAATACTTGCTAATATATATATATATATATATATATATATATATATATATATATATATATATATATATATATATATAGATATATTAGCAAGTATTTAGCATCCTCCTTTTGTTTTTGGAGTGCGTGCTCGTTTGCTATTACAGTTCACATATCATCATATGATCACCTGTCTGTGTACTAGGTGCTGATGCTATGTTTACGTGTAGCCTACTGTAAGTAAGTAAGTAAGTAAGTAAGTAAAGTTGTGAAGCTGTACTGTACAATTAGTGTCCCGACCTCTGACTTCGTTAAAACTGGGAACGGGGGGTGGGGGATAGGGGCGCTGATTCCTCAACAATGGACTGAAAGAGGCGACAAAATGAGGCCCAAACAAAATGTGCTCTTTTATAAGCCCACATTTTGCTGCCTTGCCTTGCCACTAGGCAACGGCCGCTCTGGGCTGTTGCCTAGTCTGCCTATATGAACTCTATATCGACAATGTTCCACTTCAGGGATTGCTCCGGAAATTCGGCTGGATGTCCGTCCCCTAACCTCTGGTGGATGTGTGAGGACTATGGTTAACTGCTCCTCAGATCTCTGCAGGGTAAATCCAGACAGCTAGCTAGACTATCTGTCCAAACTACTTTTGAACGTACACATGTTCCACCAAAACAAGTTCCTTCCTGAGACTATTTAGCTATTTAGGAGAGGCACCGTGGCTCCGTCCGGAGCTTAGCACCGCCCACGATGATTGTGACTAGCGGTGTAAATCTTCATTGGTCTCACGATTCAATTTGATTACGATTATCCTGTCAACAATTCGATACAATTTGATATCCCAATGCATCACGATGCTTCACCTCCTCAATATTATTATGTATTGCTACACATGGTTTTCATCAACAAATTCAAGCAGTCAGATATATGTAATCTCCCCTTTGGCCACACCTTCTCATATATCTAAACCAGAGGAGGTAACGGTTGCTGTTTGAAATAAAACAACTTTCAATCATCTGTTGAGTATTGTTGCTTTCCTTGGGGGGGAAAAAGACAGAATATCAACAACAATGTTGAAAAAAAGCTCCAAAAATGCCGAAAAACGTTAAAAAAAGCAGCAAAAATGCCAAAAAACGCAACAAAAACGTTAAAAAAGGGACAAAAACGTCTAAAAAAGCAACAAAATAGAGATAAAAACATTGAAAAAAGCGTCAAAAACTTTAAAATAAAAAGTTAAAAGACTTGCAATCATCTGTTGAGTATTGTTGCTTTCCTTGGGGGGGAAGAAAAGACAGAATATCAACAACAACATTGAAAAAAACCTCCAAAAATGCCGAAAAACGCAACAAAAACGTTAAAAAAAGCAACAAAATAGAGATAAAAACATTGAAAAAAGCGTCAAAAACTTTAAAATAAAAAGTTAAAAGACTTGCAATCATCTGTTGAGTATTGTTGCTTTCCTTGGGGGGGGGAAAAAGACAGAATATCAACAACAACATTGAAAAAAACCTCCAAAAATGCCGAAAAACGCAACAAAAACGTTTAAAAAAGCAACAAAATAGAGATAAAAACATTGAAAAAAGCGTCAAAAACTTTAAAATAAAAAGTTAAAAGACTTTCAATCATCTGTTGAGTATTGTTGCTTTCCTTGGGGGAAAAAAAGACAGAATATCAACAACAACATTGAAAAAAACCTCCAAAAATGCCGAAAGTTAAAAAAAGCAACAAAATAGAGATAAAAACGTTAAAAAAAGCAACAAAAACTTCAAAATAAAGAGTTTAAAGACTTTCAATCATCTCTTGAGTATTGTTGCTTTCCTTGGCGGAAAAAAAGACAGAATATCAACAACAACGTTGAAAAAAAGCTCCAAAAATGCCAAAAAACGTTAAAAAAAGCAACAAAATAGAGATAAAAACGTTAAAAAAAACAACAAAATAGAGATAAAAACGTTAAAAAAGCAACAAAATAGAGATAAAAACGTCTAAAAAAGCAACAAAATAGAGATAAAAACGTTGAAAAAAGCGTCAAAAACTTTAAAATAAAGAGTTAAAAGACTTTCAATCATCTGTTGAGTATTGTTGCTTTCCTTGGGGGGGAAGAAAAGACAGAATATCAACAACAACGTTGAAAAAAAGCTCCAAAAATGACGAAAAACGCAACAAAAACGTTAAAAAAGCAACAAAAACGTTAAAAAAAGCAACAAAATAGAGATAAAAACATTGAAAAAAGCATAAAAAAATAGAGATAAAAACATTGAAAAAAGCGTCAAAAACTTCAAAATAAAGAGTTAAAAGACTTTCAATCATCTGTTGAGTATTGTTGCTTTCCTTGGGGGAAAAAAAGACAGAATATCAACAACAACGTTGAAAAAAAGCTCCAAAAATGCCGAAAAACGCAACAAAAACGTTAAAAAAAGGGACAAAAATGTCTAAAAAAGCAACAAAATAGAGATAAAAACGTTGAAAAAAGCATCAAAAACTTTAAAATAAAGAGTTAAAAGACTTCCAATCATCTGTTGAGTATTGTTGCTTTCCTTGGGGGAAAAAAAGACAGAATATCAACAACAACATTGAAAAAAAGCTCCAAAAATGCTGAAAAACATTAAAAAAAGCAACAAAATAGAGATAAAAACGTTAAAAAGCAACAAAATAGAGATAAAAACGTCTAAAAAAGCAACAAAATAGAGATAAAAACGTTGAAAAAAGCGTCAAAAACTTTAAAATAAAAAGTTAAAAGACTTTCAATCATCTGTTGAGTATTGTTGCTTTCCTTGGGGGAAAAAAGACAGAATATCAACAACAACGTTGAAAAAAAAGCTCCAAAAATGCCGAAAAACGCAACAAAAACATTAAAAAAAGCAACAAAAATGTTAAAAAAAGCAACAAAATAGAGATAAAAACGTTAAAAAAGCAACAAAAACTTCAAAATAAAGAGTTTAAAGACTTTCAATCATCTGTTGAGTATTGTTGCTTTCCTTGGCGGAAAAAAAGACAGAATATCAACAACAACGTTGAAAAAAAGCTCCAAAAATGCCAAAAAACGTTAAAAAAAGCAACAAAATAGAGATAAAAACGTTAAAAAAAACAACAAAATAGAGATAAAAACGTTAAAAAAGCAACAAAATAGAGATAAAAACGTCTAAAAAAGCAACAAAATAGAGATAAAAACGTTGAAAAAAGCGTCAAAAACTTTAAAATAAAGAGTTAAAAGACTTTCAATCATCTGTTGAGTATTGTTGCTTTCCTTGGGGGGGAAGAAAAGACAGAATATCAACAACAACGTTGAAAAAAAGCTCCAAAAATGACGAAAAACGCAACAAAAACGTTAAAAAAGCAACAAAAACGTTAAAAAAAGCAACAAAATAGAGATAAAAACATTGAAAAAAGCATAAAAAAATAGAGATAAAAACATTGAAAAAAGCGTCAAAAACTTCAAAATAAAGAGTTAAAAGACTTTCAATCATCTGTTAAGTATTGTTGCTTTCCTTGGGGGAAAAAAAGACAGAATATCAACAACAACGTTGAAAAAAAGCTCCAAAAATGCCGAAAAACGCAACAAAAACGTTAAAAAAAGGGACAAAAATGTCTAAAAAAGCAACAAAATAGAGATAAAAACGTTGAAAAAAGCATCAAAAACTTTAAAATAAAGAGTTAAAAGACTTTCAATCATCTGTTGAGTATTGTTGCTTTCCTTGGGGGAAAAAAAGACAGAATATCAACAACAACATTGAAAAAAAGCTCCAAAAATGCTGAAAAACATTAAAAAAAGCAACAAAATAGAGATAAAAACGTTAAAAAGCAACAAAATAGAGATAAAAACGTCTAAAAAAGCAACAAAATAGAGATAAAAACGTTGAAAAAAGCGTCAAAAACTTTAAAATAAAAAGTTAAAAGACTTTCAATCATCTGTTGAGTATTGTTGCTTTCCTTGGGGGAAAAAAGACAGAATATCAACAACAACGTTGAAAAAAAAGCTCCAAAAACGCCGAAAAACGCAACAAAAACATTAAAAAAAGCAACAAAAATGTTAAAAAAAGCAACAAAATAGAGATAAAAACGTTAAAAAGCAACAAAATAGAGATAAAAACGTCTAAAAAAGCAACAAAATAGAGATAAAAACGTTGAAAAAAGCGTCAAAAACTTTAAAATAAAAAGTTAAAAGACTTTCAATCATCTGTTGAGTATTGTTGCTTTCCTTGGGGGAAAAAAGACAGAATATCAACAACAACGTTGAAAAAAAAGCTCCAAAAACGCCGAAAAACGCAACAAAAACATTAAAAAAAGCAACAAAAATGTTAAAAAAAGCAACAAAATAGAGATAAAAACGTTAAAAAAGCAACAAAATAGAGATAAAAACGTTGAAAAAAGCGTCAAAAACTTCAAAATAAAGAGTTAAAAGACTTTCAATCATCTGTTGAGTATTGTTGCTTTCCTTGGGGGGGAAAAAAAGACAGAATATCAACAACAATGTTGAAAAAAAGCTCCAAAAATGCCGAAAAACGCAACAAAAACGTTAAAAAAAGCAACAAAAACATTAAAAAAAGCAACAAAATTGAGATAAAAACGTTAAAAAAGCAACAAAATAGAGATAAAAACATTGAAAAAAGCGTCAAAAACTTCAAAATAAAGAGTTAAAAGACTTTCAATCATCTGTTAAGTATTGTTGCTTTCCTTGGGGGGGAAAAAAAGACAGAATATCAACAACAATGTTGAAAAAAAGCTCCAAAAATGCCGAAAAACGTTAAAAAAAGCAACAAAATAGAGATAAAAACGTTGAAAAAAGCATCAAAAACTTCAAAATAAAGAGTTAAAAGACTTTCAATCATCTGTTAAGTATTGTTGCTTTCCTTGGGGGGGAAAAAAAGACAGAATATCAACAACAATGTTGAAAAAAAGCCCCAAAAATGCCGAAAAACGCAACAAAAACGTTAAAAAAAGCAACAAAAACATTCAAAAAAGCAACAAAATAGAGATAAAAACGTTGAAAAAAGCATCAAAAACTTCAAAATAAAGAGTTAAAAGACTTTCAATCATCTCTTGAGTATTGTTGCTTTCCTTGGCGGAAAAAAAGACAGAATATCAACAACAACGTTGAAAAAAAGCTCCAAAAATGCCAAAAAACGTTAAAAAAAGCAACAAAATAGAGATAAAAACGTTAAAAAAAGCAACAAAATAGAGATAAAAACGTTAAAAAAGCAACAAAATAGAGATAAAAACGTCTAAAAAAGCAACAAAATAGAGATAAAAACGTTGAAAAAAGCGTCAAAAACTTTAAAATAAAAAGTTAAAAGACTTTCAATCATCTGTTGAGTATTGTTGCTTTCCTTGGGGGAAAAAAGACAGAATATCAACAACAACGTTGAAAAAAAAGCTCCAAAAACGCCGAAAAACGCAACAAAAACATTAAAAAAAGCAACAAAAATGTTAAAAAAAGCAACAAAATAGAGATAAAAACGTTAAAAAAGCAACAAAATAGAGATAAAAACATTGAAAAAAGCGTCAAAAACTTTAAAATAAAAAGTTAAAAGACTTTCAATCATCTGTTGAGTATTGTTGCTTTCCTTGGGGGGGAAGAAAGACAGAATATCAACAACAATGTTGAAAAAAAGCTCCAAAAATGCCGAAAAACTTTAAAAAAAGCAACAAAATGGAGATAAAAACGTTAAAAAAGCAACAAAATAGAGATAAAAACATTGAAAAAAGCGTCAAAAACTTCAAAATAAAGAGTTAAAAGACTTTCAATCATCTGTTGAGTATTGTTGCTTTCCTTGGGGGGGAAGAAAAGACAGAATATCAACAACAATGTTGAAAAAAACCTCCAAAAATGCCGAAAGTTAAAAAAAGCAACAAAATAGAGATAAAAACGTTAAAAAAAGCAACAAAAACTTCAAAATAAAGAGTTTAAAGACTTTCAATCATCTCTTGAGTATTGTTGCTTTCCTTGGCGGAAAAAAAGACAGAATATCAACAACAACGTTGAAAAAAAGCTCCAAAAATGCCAAAAAACGTTAAAAAAAGCAACAAAATAGAGATAAAAACGTTAAAAAAAACAACAAAATAGAGATAAAAACGTTAAAAAAGCAACAAAATAGAGATAAAAACGTCTAAAAAAGCAACAAAATAGAGATAAAAACGTTGAAAAAAGCGTCAAAAACTTTAAAATAAAGAGTTAAAAGACTTTCAATCATCTGTTGAGTATTGTTGCTTTCCTTGGGGGGGAAGAAAAGACAGAATATCAACAACAACGTTGAAAAAAAGCTCCAAAAATGCCAAAAAACGTTAAAAAAAGCAACAAAATAGAGATAAAAACGTTAAAAAAAGCAACAAAATAGAGATAAAAACGTTAAAAAAGCAACAAAATAGAGATAAAAACGTCTAAAAAAGCAACAAAATAGAGATAAAAACGTTGAAAAAAGCGTCAAAAACTTTAAAATAAAAAGTTAAAAGACTTTCAATCATCTGTTGAGTATTGTTGCTTTCCTTGGGGGAAAAAAGACAGAATATCAACAACAACGTTGAAAAAAAAGCTCCAAAAACGCCGAAAAACGCAACAAAAACATTAAAAAAAGCAACAAAAATGTTAAAAAAAGCAACAAAATAGAGATAAAAACGTTAAAAAAGCAACAAAATAGAGATAAAAACATTGAAAAAAGCGTCAAAAACTTTAAAATAAAAAGTTAAAAGACTTTCAATCATCTGTTGAGTATTGTTGCTTTCCTTGGGGGGGAAGAAAGACAGAATATCAACAACAATGTTGAAAAAAAGCTCCAAAAATGCCGAAAAACTTTAAAAAAAGCAACAAAATGGAGATAAAAACGTTAAAAAAGCAACAAAATAGAGATAAAAACATTGAAAAAAGCGTCAAAAACTTCAAAATAAAGAGTTAAAAGACTTTCAATCATCTGTTGAGTATTGTTGCTTTCCTTGGGGGGGAAGAAAAGACAGAATATCAACAACAACATTGAAAAAAACCTCCAAAAATGCCGAAAGTTAAAAAAAGCAACAAAATAGAGATAAAAACGTTAAAAAAAGCAACAAAAACTTCAAAATAAAGAGTTTAAAGACTTTCAATCATCTGTTAAGTATTGTTGCTTTCCTTGGCGGAAAAAAAGACAGAATATCAACAACAATGTTGAAAAAAAGCTCCAAAAATGCCAAAAAACGTTAAAAAAAGCAACAAAATAGAGATAAAAACGTTAAAAAAAACAACAAAATAGAGATAAAAACGTTAAAAAAGCAACAAAATAGAGATAAAAACGTCTAAAAAAGCAACAAAATAGAGATAAAAACGTTGAAAAAAGCGTCAAAAACTTTAAAATAAAGAGTTAAAAGACTTTCAATCATCTGTTGAGTATTGTTGCTTTCCTTGGGGGGGAAGAAAAGACAGAATATCAACAACAACGTTGAAAAAAAGCTCCAAAAATGACGAAAAACGCAACAAAAACGTTAAAAAAGCAACAAAAACGTTAAAAAAAGCAACAAAATAGAGATAAAAACATTGAAAAAAGCATAAAAAAATAGAGATAAAAACATTGAAAAAAGCGTCAAAAACTTCAAAATAAAGAGTTAAAAGACTTTCAATCATCTGTTGAGTATTGTTGCTTTCCTTGGGGGAAAAAAAGACAGAATATCAACAACAACGTTGAAAAAAAGCTCCAAAAATGCCGAAAAACGCAACAAAAACGTTAAAAAAAGGGACAAAAATGTCTAAAAAAGCAACAAAATAGAGATAAAAACGTTGAAAAAAGCATCAAAAACTTTAAAATAAAGAGTTAAAAGACTTTCAATCATCTGTTGAGTATTGTTGCTTTCCTTGGGGGAAAAAAAGACAGAATATCAACAACAACGTTGAAAAAAAGCTCAAAAAATGCTGAAAAACATTAAAAAAAGCAACAAAATAGAGATAAAAACGTTAAAAAGCAACAAAATACAGATAAAAACGTCTAAAAAAGCAACAAAATAGAGATAAAAACGTCTAAAAAAGCAACAAAATAGAGATAAAAACGTTGAAAAAAGCGTCAAAAACTTTAAAATAAAAAGTTAAAAGACTTTCAATCATCTGTTGAGTATTGTTGCTTTCCTTGGGGGAAAAAAGACAGAATATCAACAACAACGTTGAAAAAAAAGCTCCAAAAACGCCGAAAAACGCAACAAAAACATTAAAAAAAGCAACAAAAATGTTAAAAAAAGCAACAAAATAGAGATAAAAACGTTAAAAAAGCAACAAAATAGAGATAAAAACATTGAAAAAAGCGTCAAAAACTTCAAAATAAAGAGTTAAAAGACTTTCAATCATCTGTTGAGTATTGTTGCTTTCCTTGGGGGGGAAAAAAAGACAGAATATCAACAACAATGTTGAAAAAAAGCTCCAAAAATGCCGAAAAACGCAACAAAAACGTTAAAAAAAGCAACAAAAACATTAAAAAAAGCAACAAAATTGAGATAAAAACGTTAAAAAAGCAACAAAATAGAGATAAAAACATTGAAAAAAGCGTCAAAAACTTTAAAATAAAAAGTTAAAAGACTTTCAATCATCTGTTGAGTATTGTTGCTTTCCTTGGTGGGGGGGGGGGGGGGGGAAAGACAGAATATCAACAACAATGTTGAAAAAAAGCTCCAAAAATGCCGAAAAACGTTAAAAAAAGCAACAAAATAGAGATAAAAACGTTGAAAAAAGCATCAAAAACTTCAAAATAAAGAGTTAAAAGACTTTCAATCATCTGTTGAGTATTGTTGCTTTCCTTGGGGGGGAAAAAAAGACAGAATATCAACAACAATGTTGAAAAAAAGCCCCAAAAATGCCGAAAAACGCAACAAAAACGTTAAAAAAAGCAACAAAAACATTCAAAAAAGCAACAAAATAGAGATAAAAACGTTGAAAAAAGCATCAAAAACTTCAAAATAAAAAGTTAAAAGACTTGCAATCATCTGTTAAGTATTGTTGCTTTCCTTGGGGGGGAAAAAAAGACAGAATATCAACAACAATGTTGAAAAAAAAGCTCCAAAAATGCCGAAAAACGTTAAAAAAAGCAACAAAATAGAGATAAAAACGTTAAAAAAAGCAACAAAAACTTCAAAATAAAGAGTTAAAAGACTTTCAATCATCTCTTGAGTATTGTTGCTTTCCTTGGCGGAAAAAAAGACAGAATATCAACAACAACGTTGAAAAAAAGCTCCAAAAATGCCAAAAAACGTTAAAAAAAGCAACAAAATAGAGATAAAAACGTTAAAAAAAGCAACAAAATAGAGATAAAAACGTTAAAAAAGCAACAAAATAGAGATAAAAACGTCTAAAAAAGCAACAAAATAGAGATAAAAACGTTGAAAAAAGCGTCAAAAACTTTAAAATAAAAAGTTAAAAGACTTTCAATCATCTGTTAAGTATTGTTGCTTTCCTTGGGGGAAAAAAGACAGAATATCAACAACAACGTTGAAAAAAAAGCTCCAAAAACGCCGAAAAACGCAACAAAAACATTAAAAAAAGCAACAAAAATGTTAAAAAAAGCAACAAAATAGAGATAAAAACGTTAAAAAAGCAACAAAATAGAGATAAAAACATTGAAAAAAGCGTCAAAAACTTTAAAATAAAAAGTTAAAAGACTTTCAATCATCTGTTAAGTATTGTTGCTTTCCTTGGGGGGGAAGAAAGACAGAATATCAACAACAATGTTGAAAAAAAGCTCCAAAAATGCCGAAAAACGTTAAAAAAAGCAACAAAATGGAGATAAAAACGTTAAAAAAGCAACAAAATAGAGATAAAAACATTGAAAAAAGCGTCAAAAACTTCAAAATAAAGAGTTAAAAGACTTTCAATCATCTGTTGAGTATTGTTGCTTTCCTTGGGGGGGGGAAAAAGACAGAATATCAACAACAATGTTGAAAAAAAGCTCCAAAAATGCCGAAAAACGCAACAAAAACGTTAAAAAAAGCAACAAAAACATTAAAAAAAGCAACAAAATTGAGATAAAAACGTTAAAAAAGCAACAAAATAGAGATAAAAACATTGAAAAAAGCGTCAAAAACTTTAAAATAAAAAGTTAAAAGACTTTCAATCATCTGTTGAGTATTGTTGCTTTCCTTGGGGGGGGGGGGGAAGACAGAATATCAACAACAATGTTGAAAAAAAGCTCCAAAAATGCCGAAAAACGTTAAAAAAAGCAACAAAATAGAGATAAAAACGTTAAAAAAAGCAACAAAATAGAGATAAAAACGTTAAAAAAGCAACAAAATAGAGATAAAAACGTCTAAAAAAGCAACAAAATAGAGATAAAAACGTTGAAAAAAGCGTCAAAAACTTTAAAATAAAAAGTTAAAAGACTTTCAATCATCTGTTGAGTATTGTTGCTTTCCTTGGGGGGGAAAAAAAGACAGAATATCAACAACAACGTTGAAAAAAAGCTCCAAAAATGACGAAAAACGCAACAAAAACGTTAAAAAAGCAACAAAAACGTTAAAAAAAAGCAACAAAATAGAGATAAAAACGTTGAAAAAAGCATCAAAAACTTTAAAATAAAGAGTTAAAAGACTTTCAATCATCTGTTGAGTATTGTTGCTTTCCTTGGGGGAAAAAAAGACAGAATATCAACAACAACATTGAAAAAAAGCCCCAAAAATGCTGAAAAACATTAAAAAAAGCAACAAAATAGAGATAAAAACGTTAAAAAGCAACAAAATAGAGATAAAAACGTCTAAAAAAGCAACAAAATAGAGATAAAAACGTTGAAAAAAGCATCAAAAACTTCAAAATAAAGAGTTAAAAGACTTTCAATCATCTGTTGAGTATTGTTGCTTTCCTTGGGGGGAAAAAAGACAGAATATCAACAACAATGTTGAAAAAAAGCTCCAAAAATGCCGAAAAACGCAACAAAAACGTTAAAAAAAGGGACAAAAATGTCTAAAAAAGCAACAAAATAGAGATAAAAACATTGAAAAAAGCATCAAAAACTTTAAAATAAAGAGTTAAAAGACTTTCAATCATCTGTTGAGTATTGTTGCTTTCCTTGGGGGGGAAAAAAAGACAGAATATCAACAACAACGTTGAAAAAAAGCTCCAAAAATGCTGAAAAACATTAAAAAAAAGCAACAAAATAGAGATAAAAACGTTAAAAAGCAACAAAATAGAGATAAAAACGTTGAAAAAAGCGTCAAAAACTTTAAAATAAAGAGTTAAAAGACTTTCAATCATCTGTTGAGTATTGTTGCTTTCCTTGGGGGGGGGGGGGGGGGGGGGGGGGGGAAAGACAGAATATCAACAACAATGTTGAAAAAAAGCTCAAAAAATGCCGAAAAACGTTAAAAAAATATACAAAATAGAGATAAAAACGTTGAAAAAAGCATCAAAAACTTCAAAATAAAGAGTTAAAAGACTTTCAATCATCTGTTGAGTATTGTTGCTTTCCTTGGGGGGGAAAAAAAGACAGAATATCAACAACAATGTTGAAAAAAAGCCCCAAAAATGCCGAAAAACGCAACAAAAACGTTAAAAAAAGCAACAAAAACATTCAAAAAAGCAACAAAATAGAGATAAAAACGTTGAAAAAAGCGTCAAAAACTTCAAAATAAAGAGTTAAAAGACTTTCAATCATCTGTTGAGTATTGTTGCTTTCCTTGGGGGGGAAAAAAAGACAGAATATCAACAACAATGTTGAAAAAAAGCTCAAAAAATGCCGAAAAACGCAACAAAAACGTTAAAAAAGCAACAAAAACGTTAAAAAAAAGCAACAAAATAGAGATAAAAACATTGAAAAAAGCGTCAAAAACTTTAAAATAAAAAGTTTAAAGACTTTCAATCATCTGTTGAGTATTGTTGCTTTCCTTGGGGGGGAAGAAAAGACAGAATATCAACAACAACATTGAAAAAAACCTCCAAAAATGCCGAAAGTTAAAAAAAGCAACAAAATAGAGATAAAAACGTTAAAAAAAGCAACAAAAACTTCAAAATAAAGAGTTTAAAGACTTTCAATCATCTCTTGAGTATTGTTGCTTTCCTTGGCGGAAAAAAAGACAGAATATCAACAACAACGTTGAAAAAAAGCTCCAAAAATGCCAAAAAACGTTAAAAAAAGCAACAAAATAGAGATAAAAACGTTAAAAAAAACAACAAAATAGAGATAAAAACGTTAAAAAAGCAACAAAATAGAGATAAAAACGTCTAAAAAAGCAACAAAATAGAGATAAAAACGTTGAAAAAAGCGTCAAAAACTTTAAAATAAAGAGTTAAAAGACTTTCAATCATCTGTTGAGTATTGTTGCTTTCCTTGGGGGGGGGGGGGGGGGGGGGGGGAAGACAGAATATCAACAACAATGTTGAAAAAAAGCTCCAAAAATGACGAAAAACGCAACAAAAACGTTAAAAAAGCAACAAAAACGTTAAAAAAAGCAACAAAATAGAGATAAAAACATTGAAAAAAGCATAAAAAAATAGAGATAAAAACATTGAAAAAAGCGTCAAAAACTTCAAAATAAAGAGTTAAAAGACTTTCAATCATCTGTTGAGTATTGTTGCTTTCCTTGGGGGGAAAAAAGACAGAATATCAACAACAACGTTGAAAAAAAGCTCCAAAAATGCCGAAAAACGCAACAAAAACGTTAAAAAAAGGGACAAAAATGTCTAAAAAAGCAACAAAATAGAGATAAAAACGTTGAAAAAAGCATCAAAAACTTTAAAATAAAGAGTTAAAAGACTTTCAATCATCTGTTGAGTATTGTTGCTTTCCTTGGGGGAAAAAAAGACAGAATATCAACAACAACGTTGAAAAAAAGCTCCAAAAATGCTGAAAAACATTAAAAAAAGCAACAAAATAGAGATAAAAACGTTAAAAAGCAACAAAATAGAGATAAAAACGTCTAAAAAAGCAACAAAATAGAGATAAAAACGTTGAAAAAAGCGTCAAAAACTTTAAAATAAAAAGTTAAAAGACTTTCAATCATCTGTTGAGTATTGTTGCTTTCCTTGGGGGAAAAAAAGACAGAATATCAACAACAACGTTGAAAAAAAAGCTCCAAAAACGCCGAAAAACGCAACAAAAACATTAAAAAAAGCAACAAAAATGTTAAAAAAAGCAACAAAATAGAGATAAAAACGTTAAAAAAGCAACAAAATAGAGATAAAAACGTTGAAAAAAGCATCAAAAACTTCAAAATAAAGAGTTAAAAGACTTTCAATCATCTGTTGAGTATTGTTGCTTTCCTTGGGGGGGGGGGGGGGGGGGGGGGAAAGACAGAATATCAACAACAATGTTGAAAAAAAGCCCCAAAAATGCCGAAAAACGCAACAAAAACGTTAAAAAAAGCAACAAAAATGTTAAAAAAAGCAACAAAATTGAGATAAAAACGTTAAAAAAGCATCAAAAACTTCAAAATAAAGAGTTAAAAGACTTGCAATCATCTGTTAAGTATTGTTGCTTTCCTTGGGGGGGGGGGGGGGGAAAGACAGAATATCAACAACAATGTTGAAAAAAAGCTCCAAAAACGCCGAAAAACGCAACAAAAACGTTAAAAAAAGCAACAAAAACATTAAAAAAGCAACAAAATAGAGATAAAAACGTTGAAAAAAGCATCAAAAACTTCAAAATAAAAAGTTAAAAGACTTTCAATCATTTGTTGAGTATTGTTGCTTTCCTTCATCATTCTGTGACTGTAAATATGAGATCAAACCAGCCACAGGAACTCTTGCTCCACCTGGATGAACACCCACTGGGCTGGAGTCAGACTTTAGGAAACTCATTTCCCAGCTTCCTCCTCTTCCTCTTCCTCTTCCTCGTCCTCCAACACACTCTTTGCTCCAGGGGGCCTGTGGCCGTCAGGAGGCATTAACGTTTCCCCTCCCCGGCTGGCTGGCTGGCTCGCCATAATCTCGCCGATGTGTGTGCAGCAGTGGAGCTGCAGAGGTGTGATCTTCATTTCATTATTGGCCAGGCGTCTCTGCAGCAGGTGCTGAGAGCTGAACTCTTCTGTGATGCTCACACTTGGACCTGGACTGCCTAAACTGGACCCTGGATGCCGACCTGGAGGATTCTGCATCCATGCAGTGACAGACAATAATCATTTACTGCCTACTGATGTTACTAGTCGCTGCCTTCTTTGTTTTTGCCTTTCGTCTGCTGTGTTCAGACTTCGCTAGTGCAGTGTCTTTTTTAAAAGCAGATTACAAACTAACGGTATCATCGTGTGGTTTGGAACCTGGAGAAGCTGACTGCAATGAAGGATAAAACTCCCATGATCCTACGCTGCTTCACGTCAATATATTTTGTATATTTACACGATGGGTTACACATATTTACACGTTATAATCCACACTCACTCTCACAGCAGCAGCTGTTCAAATATTCTTTGAATTAATGATAATGTGGCTTCATCTGGAAGGAAGACTCCATCTGTGTGTGTGTGTGTGTGTGTGTCTCTGTGTGTGTGTGCGTGTGTGTGTGTGCGTCTGTGTGTGGTGTGTGTGTGCGTGCGTGTGTCTGTCTGTCTCTGTGTATATCTGTGTGTGCGTCTGTGTGTGTGTGTGCATCTGTGTGTGGTGTGTGTGTGCGCGTCTGTGTGTGGTGTGTGTGTGTGTGTGTGTGTGTGCATCTGTGTGTGGTGTGTGTGTGCGTCTGTGTGTGTGTGTGTGTGTGTGTGTGTGTGTGCGCATATCTGTGTGTGGTGTGTGTGCATCTGTGTGTGGTGTGTGTGTGTGTGTGTGTGTGTGTGTGTGTGTGTGTGTGTGTGTGTGCATCTGTGTGTGGTGTGTGTGTGTGTGTGTGTGTGTGTGAGCGTCTGTGTGTGGTGTGTGTGTGTGTGTGTGTGTGTGTGTGTGTGTGCGTCTGTGTGTGGTGTGTGTGTGTGTGTGCGTGTGTGTGGTGTGTGTGTGCGTCTGTGTGTGGTGTGTGTGTGTGTGTGTGTGTGTGTGCGTCTGTGTGTGGTGTGTGTGTGTGTGTGCGTGTGTGTGGTGTGTGTGTGCGTCTGTGTGTGGTGTGTGTGTGTGCATATCTGTGTGTGGTGTGTGTGCGTCTGTGTGTGGTGTGTGTGTGTGTGTGTGCGTGTGTGTGGTGTGTGTGTGCGTCTGTGTGTGGTGTGTGTGTGTGTGTGCGTCTGTGTGTGGTGTGTGTGTGCGTGCGTGTGTCTGTCTGTCTCTGTGTATATCTGTGTGTGCGTCTGTGTGTGTGTGTGCATCTGTGTGTGGTGTGTGTGTGCGCGTCTGTGTGTGGTGTGTGTGTGTGTGTGCGTCTGTGTGTGGTGTGTGTGTGTGTGTGCGTGCGTGTGTGTGGTGTGTGTGTGCGTCTGTGTGTGGTGTGTGTGTGTGTGTGTGTGCGTCTGTGTGTGGTGTGTGTGTGTGTGTGTGTGTGCGTCTGTGTGTGGTGTGTGTGTGTGTGTGTGCGTGTGTGTGGTGTGTGTGTGCGTCTGTGTGTGGTGTGTGTGTGTGTGTGTCCGCTCTCTCATCCTGTTCCAGGGTCAGCAGCTGCTCTCAAACACTACACCGTGCAGCCCATAATCTCAAAACATTCGTCCACTGAGAGACAAAATAAACATCTTTAAACAGATTTGATTTATTTACAACTTTCCAGAATATTTCCCCCAAAGTTACCTGAAAGATTCAAGATGTGAAATCACTCTGACAGGAAACATTTTGCTCAAAGTTCATTCACCACATGGCCAACAGTGACAGGGCCACCGGACATTTCCCAGTATGGAATATATACAGTCCATCTATCTATCTATCTATCTATCTATCTATCTATCTATCTATCTATCTATCTATCTATCTATCTATCTATCTATCTATCTATCTATCTATCTATCTACCAATCTATCTATCTATCTATCTATCTATCTATCTATCTACCAATCTATCTATCTATCTATCTATCTATCTATCTATCTATCTATCTATCTATCTATCTATCTATCTATCTATCTATCTATCTATCTATCTATCTATCTACCAATCTATCTATCTATCTATCTATCTATCTATCTATCTATCTATCTATCTATCTATCTATCTATCTATCTATCTATCTATCGATCTATTCGCCCGTCAATAAGGCCTCAATGTGTAAATGCAGGCAAAGACTTCATAACTGTTTGAACTGAACCAAACAAAGCGTGTGTGTGTGTGTGTGTGTGTGTGTGTGTGTGTGTGTGTGTGTGTGTGTGTGACAACCTCAGCAGGTGATTGGCTGACAGCTGGATCTCGTCAGCTGATTCGGCTCACCTGAGTCCTGAGGTTTAAAAAACTGATCCGTCTTCTTCCTGCAGACTTTCCTTTCAGTTCACCTCCAACGCCTCCACAGCACATCCATGATCCATGATCCATGATTCGTGATCCGTGATCCGTGATCCGTGATCCGTGATCCATGATCCGTGATCCGTGATCCATGATCCGTGATCCGTGATTCGTGATTCGTGATCCGTGATCCATGATTCGTGATCCGTGATCCGTGATCCGTGATCCGTGATCCATGATCCATGATCCATGATCCGTGATCCGTGATCCGTGATCCATGATCCGTGATCCGTGATCCATGATCCGTGATCCGTGATTCATGATCCATGATCCATGATCCGTGATTCATGATCCGTGTTCTGCTTGCATTGCTCATCCAAGCACTCCTTCATTCATTTCCGTTAACTTTGAGTTAGGTTTGAATGAAATAGAAGCTTTCCGTCGAGTCCGTCCTGTTCACGTTCCTCGAGCCTGTTTGTGACACGTTTCAGCAGTCTGAAGTACTTGAAAGCAATATTTGAGTAAAAGTACAAGCAGCTTAACAAGAAAATGACTTTGGTAGAAATTAAAGTCACTTTTTAGAATATTCTCTGAGATTAAAGTGGTGAATTTGGAATTGGAATTAATTACTTCTCTGCAATTTTCACACTTTTGCAAAGTCATCCTGTGGGCCCTGATTGGACCCTTTGCTGGGCCGGTTCTGGCCCATGGGCCGTACGTTTGACACCCCTGGTTTAGACATTATGACTGATAATTTAAAAATCCTTACGGAGAAAATGAATGGGGATTTTTACGTACGGAACAACACTGTTGAGCTCTATTCTGGAAAAAGAAAGAAGCCCCAACACTGTTATGGCTTAAGTTATGGCTCAGGAAGATGACGGTCACACTCCACCTGGAGAGGATCCGGTTCTTAATACAGGACAACGTCAGACCGGAGAAGCCCAATCCAGATTGCACTGGGTTTA
Source organism: Zingel zingel (assembly GCA_023566125.1). Lineage (NCBI taxonomy): Eukaryota > Metazoa > Chordata > Actinopteri > Perciformes > Percidae > Zingel > Zingel zingel. Next base: position 2,122,621 of record CM042321.1, on the reverse strand, counting down.
TTGTGGTTGGGGGTTAGCAGTGTTGGGGAGTAACGGAATACAGCTACCGGCGCTACGTATTCAGAATACAAATTATGAGTAACTGTACTCCGTTACAGGTACAATTTAAATAGTTGGTATTTAGAATACAGTTGCATTGTTGAAATCAATGGATTACATGACGATACTATTCTGTTCCACGAGTTATTCACTCTCGCAGCTCCGTGCATTTCCCAGAAGCCCCGATATGAAAACGAAAAAATGAGTTATTTGTGTGATCAGTGATAGAGGAAGAGATGGAGCCGGAACAACAAAGCCAGGGCAGGAATGGCTTCTATCTTGGAAATTCAAACAGCATTTCACATTAAAGAAAGAGATTGGAGAATGAAATATAACTGTGCAGTGCAGCCTCTGCTTGCCAGCAACCAATCTCCTTTCAGCATCCAAAATGACTCCACCTCCAACCTGAAGAAGTATCTTAAAGTAAGGTTAGTCGTCTGCTGTAGTTCTACTGGTCACCTTGCACCTTATAGTTGACGTGCGACTTTACAGTCTCCTACGTGCTGATGTACTAGCTCCAGAGCCGTTGTAAGACTGACTAGCCCCGTTTGACATGCTAGCTAACGTTAGCTCAAATTAGCTCGTGGTAGCTTAGACTGCGGTTAGATTTCTGTAGTATGGCAGTTCGGGACTACAAATACAACAATCCATCTGCTTGTTCAGGTACACATTCAGCCAGTTGGACCAGAAGAACCCACCAGAACAGGCCTGATTATGAGCTGGATGTGATGGCTGCATTCCTACTTATAAAATGCAATTCAATGTGGAAGTAATCCAAGTATTCAGAATACGTTACTCAGATTGAGTAACGTAACGGAATACGTTACAAATTACATTTGTGGGCATGTATTCTGTATTCGTTTTGAAAGTATCCTTCCCAACACTGGGGATTAGGACCTCCATTTTGTTATTCGGTTTATATATAACACACTAAAATGACACCAATAGCACAATTATTTAAACTGACACTCAGAGAGCCAAACCTCTAACACATTTACTTCTTTACACACATTTTGCAATTCAAATTGGCACTTTTTAAATGCACTGAACACGATTCTCTGCATAACAATCTGACATAAAGTCACATTTCAAAACACATGCCATTCAAAATGACACTAATTGGCCAATATATGTGCCTCAATGGTTCATTGTTACCACTTCAATCAGGAAGAAAGCACTATGAAAAGACCGCAGGTGAGCACCTCGTTTTTCTATATATTTTTTCTGCAATTGTCTTTTTCAGTTGATCTTTTTTTTGTGAGCATATTTAGTTCAGTCCAATGTCAATATATCTGCTGTGCAGATGTTGCTCTGACTTGTTTGGTGAAAAATAAAAAAAATGAAGTAAGTGTGTGTGTGTGTGTGTGTGTTATTGTTTTACTATATTCGTGGGGTCCAAAAACCGGGAGTCCAGTATACTTGTGGGGTCCGACCAGCTTTGTGGGGCCAAAATGCTGGAGCCCACAAGGTTAAAGGGGCTGTTTGAGGGTTAAGACTTGGTTTTAGGATTAGGGTTAGAATTAGGTTATGGTTAGGGTGAGGGTAAGTGTTAAGGTTAGGCATCTAGTGGTGATGGTTAAGGTTAGGGTAAGGGGCTAGGGAATGCATTATGTCAATGACGGGTCCCCACAAAGATAGTGAAACATACGTGTGTGTGTGCGCGCAAATATTTCTGTGCATGTGAACAATCTGAAGAATTTTCTACAATTTGAACTATTTTAGTATTATGACAAAGCATACTAAAGATGAGAGTGCTTGTCATTATGCCCAGCAGTGTGTAATTGGTTAGACAAACATCTGGTAATATGAATGAAGTGTGTGACATGGTGAGTGAAGGGGGGACCCAAATGCAGAGAGAGACGGCAGGCGGGAGATGGCGTGAGCTCAATGAACGGCAGAACTAAGGCCTGGAAAATCCACAGAGAGGTACACACGGGCAGCAAGAGGACACAAAAATGATCTGACACGAGACAAAGGCAACACGGGGGTTAAATACAAGAGGTAATGAACAAACCAGGGACAGGTGATACAACAGGTGAAGCACATTAGGGCGGGGCAGGACAATCAACAAAGGCGGGAAAACAGAAAGTAAAGCTAGACATGACAAGATCGGACACAGACTATCAAAATAAAACAGGAAACAGGGATAATTGACAGGAAACATGAGATCAACTACACACAGAAACTTGACACAACACGACAGAGAACACAGGAACTAACCAAAAATGCACAATATACATAATAATATTAACATAACAATATACAGAGACACAGTCAAGGCAGGGTAAACACCATAGACACGGAGATAACTCAACAGAAATATACAGAATAAATATACAAACACAGGGAATATACAGAAATAATGATACAGGTAACCAAAAAGTCCAAACCATAACAGAAGTGTGTGCCATTTGGTGCAAAAGTTAGATTTTGATAATGCTATATGCAGTTTTGGTTGCAGTACTTCATTCTGCAGGATATATATGAGGTATTTTGCAGTTTGGGTGTGTGCTTTTGTGAATTGTGTTAAGTATTTGAATAAAAAGCAATATTTGATTTGAAACAGAAATGTCCCAGCTCAGCTTTCCTCTGTTCTCCACGCTGAGCAGCTTCATGCTTTGTGTTGCGTTCACTATTGTTGGCCGTGACAGCGGCTTCACGTCGAGTCTTTTGTCCCGTGACAGAGTTAATGGCATCCTTTCATTCGTCTCCTCCGCCTTCTCGAACTCGGCACGCCTACGAGCAAACAGCCCAAAGGTTTAATTACCGCTGCTGCTGATGTTGGGACAGCTGGGAGATTCTTCTTCATTTTCTCTCCTTGGCTGCATCTCATGGCCGTTATCTGATAGCTCCTCGACTCCTCGGTCCTCGGCTGAACCGGAAGTTGTTCTGTTCCTCCTCAGCGAAGACCGTCTCAAAGCTGTTATCATCGAGGAGCGAGGAGCATAGGCGCCGATACCATGGGTTCTCCAGAGCTGGAGCACCCATGGAAAATACTGAGCACCCACGTGTGCCCGACTGCCAGTAAGCTACTTTCATTTACAATTAAACATTGCAGTTGGTGCTAAGAGGAGCGTCTGTCATAGTGTGATTGGTTATGTCGGTGGCATTGATTCTTAACTTCCTACTTTACGGCTTTAATATTGAGTTAATAGGCGTGTGTGTTCATGTCGGCCGTTGTCCATTTCCTAAGGTTCTGAAATGCAAACATTTTTTGACTACTTTTTTTTAAAGGGCGTGCGCCCGTCAGTGTTGTAATGTAATGAAGTACAAACCCTAACCCCCTAACCCTAACCCTAACCCTAAAACCCACAGCCCTATGGTCCCGTAGCCCAATGGTCCCACAGCCCAATAGTCCCACAGCCCTATGTTCCCACAGCCCTATGTTCCCACAGCCCTATGGTCCCACAGCCCTATGGTCCCACAGCCCAATAGTCCCACAGCCCTATGGTCCCGTAGCCCAATGGTCCCACAGCCCAATAGTCCCACAGCCCTATGTTCCCACAGCCCTATGTTCCCACAGCCCTATGGTCCCACAGCCCTATGGTCCCACAGCCCAATAGTCCCACAGCCCTATGGTCCCGTAGCCCAATGGTCCCACAGCCCTATGGTCCCGTAGCCCAATGGTCCCACAGCCCAATAGTCCCACAGCCCTATGGTCCCGTAGCCCAATGGTCCCACAGCCCAATGGTCCCACAGCCCAATAGTCCCACAGCCCCATATTCCCACAGCCCAATAGTCCCACAGCCCTATGGTCCCGTAGCCCAATGGTCCCACAGCCCTATGTTACCACATTTCTAAGATTTTTTTCAAAATTAGGCCCTATGTTTCCGCATTTCCTTTTTCATATAGGCCTATATGTATCAGATTTTATCCCCCTAACCCTAAAAAATGTTGTGGGAGGATAGGGCTTACATTGAAGGGAAATGTAGGAACACAAGACCTCATTTTGAAAATGTCCTAGAACTATGGGAACATAGGGCTGACCCGGCTGTGTGCACCCTTTCAATCCATCAACCAATCCTGCTCTTAATACACTGAACACTCAAGAGGTTACTGATAAAACTTTTATTATCATAAGTCAGTTTGTCATTGTAATGCACACAATACTGCATGTTAATACGATAAGTCACACGGCCCAACACCTGTCCTCCATCACCTGTCCTTCTCTCTTCGTTCAACACAACGAACTGAAGATCTTATATAATACATGTTTATGTTGACATAAATATACCTACGCAAGTAGTTATGTCCCCCGTTGAAAGTTTTCTGGAGCTTTAGGTAAATGACAAAAAAAACAACAAAAAAAGAAATGTAGAGTGAAAGACAAAAGCTCCAGATGCCAGATGGGATTATTCCAATATCAACAACTCAAGAAATACCAAAAGAAAGGGAGTCAATTCTTAGATAAATGATGGATGGATGGGTGAAGTTTGATCCAGATTTCGGACTTGAGCAAACTGTAGAACGTTAGGATGAAAATGTGTAGAAGAAAAAAAGCAAAAACAAACTGTGAAGAGAGAGAGAGAGACAGAGAGAGAGAGAGGAAGAGAGAGAGAGTTACAGAGAGAGAGAGAGATACAGAGAGAGAGAGTTACAGAGAGAGAGAGAAAGAGTTAAAGAGAGAGCGATACAGAGAGAGAGAGAGTTACAGAGATAGAGAGAGTTACAGAGAGAGAGATACAGAGAGAGAGAGAGAGAGAGTTACAGAGAGAGAGAGAGAGAGAGAGAGAGAGAGGAATAGAGAGAGAGAGAGATACAGATAGAGAGAGAGAGAGAGAGAGGAAGAGAGAGAGAGATACAGATAGAGAGAGAGAGATACAGATAGAGAGAGAGAGATACAGATAGAGAGGAAGAGAGAGAGAGATACACATAGAGAGAGAGGGAGAGACAGAGAGAGGGAGAGAGAGAGAGAGAGAGAGAGAGAGAGAGAGATACAGATAGAGAGAGAGAGAGATACAGATAGAGAGGAAGAGAGAGAGAGATACACATAGAGAGAGAGGGAGAGACAGAGAGAGAGTTACAGAGAGAGAGAGTTAGGAAGAGAGAGAGAGAGTTACAGAGAGAGAAGGAGAGAGAGAGAGAGAGATACAGAGAGAGGGAGACAGAGAGAGAGAGACAGGGAGAGAGAGAGACAGAGAGAGAGAGATACAGAGAGAGAAAGAGAGAGAGAGATATACAGAGAGAGAGAGAGATACAGAGAGAGAAAGAGAGAGAGAGAGAGATACAGAGAGAGAGAGAGAGAGAGAGATACAGAGAGAGAAAGAGAGAGAGAGTTAGGAAGAGAGAGAGTTACAGAGAGAGAGAGATACAGGGAGAGAGAGAGACAGAGAGAGAGAGGTACAGAGAGAGAAAGAGAGAGAGAGAGATACAGAGAGAGAAAGAGAGAGAGAGAGATACAGAGAGAGAAAGAGAGAGAGAGAGAGATACAGAGAGAGAGAGAGAGAGAGAGATACAGAGAGAGAATGAGAGAGAGAGAGAGATACAGAGAGAGAAAGAGAGAGAGAGAGACAGAGAGAGAGAGAGAGAGATACAGAGAGAGAGAGAAAGAGAGAGAGAGACAGAGAGAGAGAGAGAGAGAGATGGGCATGTGTTGTGGCACAAAGTGACCAATAACTATCACCATAGTCTAAAAATCTCTCCAAGGATGCTCAGGTTGTGCCTTTAACTCTACTCAGACATTTCCGTTTACAGGTGAACATGCTGGAGAGGCGAACGTCCCAGCAACCATTGGGTACACTGTAAACATCGTTATTACTCATATTACTCACTACCAGGAAACAGAAACCACAAGGACCGAGGAGTCCTGCAGGGAGATTTGCATGCATAACAACAGTTCATGCATGTGCCTCGCCTCTGAGGATGCAGACGTCCGTGAAGGCAGCTCGCTTGTTCATCTGGCAGAGATCCAAAATGCTTTACAACGTACGAACCTTTACGAAATTTAGCAAAATATCTTATAAAACCAAACCAGAAGGCGCAGAGGAGAAGGGTTCATACATTCCTTCATCGACTGCTTCCCCGCCCGTCATGCTGTCTGCAGGGAAGCAGCGTTTGGGTCTAAGTGTGAGTGTGTGTGTGTGTGTGTGTGTGTTCTCGTTTAACTGTATTCGTGGGGTCCAATAACCGGGAGTCCAGTATACTTGTGGGGTCCGACCAGCCTTGTGGGCCCAAAATGCTGGATCCCACAAGGTTAAAGGTCTGTTTGAGGGTTAAGACTTGGTTTTAGGATTAGGGTTAGAATTAGGTTATGGTTAGGGTGAGGGTAAGGGTTAAGGTTAGGCTTTTAGTTGTGATGGTTAAGGTTAGGGTAAGGGGCTAGGGAATGCATTATGTCAATGACGGGTCCCCACAAAGATAGTGAGACGCACTATGTGTGTGTGTGTGTGTGTGTGTGTGTGTGTGTGTGTTTCTGTGCTTTTCACGTTCGTTAAAAACACTCCTGAATGTTACAATCAGCTCAGCCTCTTCAGGCCCACGCATGCACAACAGATGCTAAAGGTGCAACAGTTAGCATTTTTATACATCGAATGTAAGTAAGACCACAAGTATAATATAGTACAGAGGTCACCAACCTTTTAGAAACTGAGAGCTACTTCATGGGTACTGAGTCAGACGAAGGGCTACCAGTTTGATACACTCTTCTGAAATAACAAATTAGCTCAGTTTGCCTCTAGTTATTTATGATTATTAATGATTAATGATAGTCGTCTGTGTTATTTCTCACAATAATTATCAACAATGACTTAACAAGGTGGGAGACAGATAATATCAATATTCAATTTTCATTTTTAGAACAGGCCTGAGGGCTACTCATGTGGTCCTTGGGGGCTACCTGGTGACCCCTGATATAGTGTATATATATATATATATATATATATATATATATATATATATATATATATATATATATATATATATACATATACAAAAAGCTACCAATAAGCGTAAACCCTGGTTTCTAGTGGTAAACAAAGTTTGCTTTGAAAGCTGTAGCAGGAAAAGTTAACCCTCTCCACAACTTCATGTTTTCATGAAGAAGGAGCAGCCGGAAATGAGTCGGGAAAAAGCAACACCAGCAAGCGACGCCAGCAAGCCACAAACAAGCGGACCAATCACAGTCGTCGCAGTTTGCGTCGCTGCAATGTGAAGTTACGTTTCTGGGATGGTGCACGTCAAGCTACGGCATAGGGACTATATCTCACGCCAGTTCATGAAATGGTCACGATATTTTGATTCATTGATTTGTGTACAGGTCATGATTTTCGAACGTGACCATTTCACGAACTGCCATGACACTCGGCTGCTCTGGGGGACGCAACAACGAGGAAATTAAAAGCCACACGCCGGCCACAACAACGGGACGGTTGAGGTTAGGAAGAGGATAACGCGGAAAGGAACTGCCACATGCGGGACACGATCCACCACCCCGACCAACCTCCCTGCGTGGATTTTCGCCTTATCAATGCTACTCGCTAGCGTAATAATTCTGTGATCACGAAATATGCTTCCCATTGAAGCATTTC
>CM042321.1:2087556-2110056 GCA_023566125.1 Zingel zingel | reverse complement strand
AAAGAAAATGAACCAAAGGACGGTGCAAATGTCTTTACAACAACAGATTAAAACAAAATGAGCCAAAGGACGGTACAAATGTCTTTACAACAAAAGATTAGAAGAAAATGAGACAAAGGACGGTACAAATGTCTTTACAACAAAAGATTAAAACAAAATGAGCCAAAGGACGGTGCAAATGTCTTTACAACAACAGAATAAAACAAAATGAACCAAAGGACGGTGCAAATGTCTTACAACAACAGAATAAAAACAAAATGAGCCAAAGGACGGTGCAAATGTCTTTACAACAACAGAATAAAACAAAATGAACCAAAGGACGGTGCAAATGTCTTTACAACAACAGAATAAAACAAAATGAACCAAAGGACGGTGCAAATGTCTTACAACAACAGAATAAAAACAAAATGAGCCAAAGGATGGTGCAAATGTCTTTACAACAACAGATTAAAACAAAATGAGCCAAAGGACGGTGCAAATGTCTTTACAACAACAGAATAAAACAAAATGAACCAAAGGACGGTGCAAATGTCTTTACAACAACAGAATAAAACAAAATGAACCAAAGGACGGTGCAAATGTCTTTACAACAACAGAATAAAACAAAATGAACAGTACAAATGTCTTTTAAGCTACATTGTGTAAGAATTTCTCCCATCTAGCAGTGAAATTGTACATGATAACCAACTGAATATTACTTTCTAGCCCCTCCCATTTCAATCACGTTTTAACTCCTACGGTGGCTGAACCCGAAATGATCTCTTAGTATCGCCATCGCTTACACCCAGCTGTTCTAGCCACTCCAATATTAACTTTGGTCTTGTTGCTTTGCCTGTCGCGTTGTCGTTTTAATTCTCTTATTCGCTTCCCGGGCGAGTTATCTCTCCCTGGCATTCGTCACGGTGCCACTGAAGAGGGCGAAATGTGGAGGTATGTCCATCTTTGGCTAATGTATTTTGAAGATGGAGGCGCTACATGGCTGCTGTCATTCGAGCAACTCGCCCGGATGTCTTCTGAATGATTCTGAATGTCAGATTCTACGCTTACGAGAATACTTTGATTAGTTGGTGGAAGTAATTACACATGAATGAGCACATATTTGTGAAAGCACAAAGGGGTTTTTGGTAAGAATCAACTCAAAACATTACACAATGTAGGTCTAAAAATTATGTAAACGGGTTAAACAGGGCACAAGGTGCATATAAAAGAGGAAACCAGTAAAAGCCTTTGTGTAATTTGGGAGGAAAATCAGGGTTTTAGGAGTTGTAACTGTTTGCTAAAACAAAATCAGGAAATTATTGTTTAAGGCGCTTCTCCAACAGCGACCTCCACCATCCACTGATGTTGGTGTTAAAAGGGTGGATCCCAAGTCTCTTATTTGATATCTCCTCGCTCCTCTGTTGAACCGGGAGTTGCTCTGGCCCTCCTTCATAAAGGCCATCTCAAAGCTCTTAGTCAAAGCCCTGAGACGCTAGGATGGAGGATGGAGATATGAGCGAGGTAATCTAAATTGACGACGTTTCAATGGATGTCCCTCATTTCAGCCGGATGTGCGTCCCCTTCCTCTGTCTCTGTGTTGGCGTTCTAACCTCCGGTGGATGTGTGAGGACTATGGTTAACTGCTCCTCAGATCTCTGCAGGGTGAATCCAGACAGCTAGCTAGACTATCTGTCCAATCTGAGTTCTCTGTTGCACGACTAAAACTACTTTTGAACGTCCACATGTTCCACCAAAACAAGTTCCTTCCTGAGACAATTTAGCAGAGGCACCGTGGCTCTGTCCGGCGCTTAGCACCGCCCAAGATGATTGCGATTGGTTTAAAGAAATGCCAATAAACCAGAGCAGGTTTTTCTCCCATCCAGGAATGCTGTGTGGACTAGCCAGACCCTCCTCCGCAGCGCTGTGGAGGAAGGTCTGGCAATGCGAGACTATGAGCGAGGATGCAGAGAGCAGCCTTCCTGGAAGCCGTGCAGCTAAAAGCCGTAGCTAACTCTGCCCAAACAGCTGATGAATTCAATGAAAAGGCGCTTCAGAGGAGAGGACGTGAGACGCGAGGAAGGGAAGCAAGTAAAGGAAACGTGGATGCAGTTTAAGGACTTGGGACAACACATTACATTCACGTGTAATTAGGAAACAATAGAGGACCTAAAATCGTGCCTTGAGGAACTCCTCAATAGGTGAGGAGGACAAAGTTTAGAGAAATGCACTCCTCTTTAGATAAATGAACATCCCTGTTGAACTGAGAACACATTTCGTTATTTTATACTTATATTTTATAAGTCCTTTTGACAGACTTACGTGTTTGAAGTTGCGGAAGGGGACGAACTGGACGATGTCCCGGAGGACGGGCTCTCCTTTGAGCGATCGCAGAATCCCATCGTCGCCGTCCAGCATCTGCATGTCGCTGAAGTCAGCGCTCCCGACCCCGACGATGATGACCGACATGGGGAGGTGGGAGGCCTGGACGATAGCCTCCCTCGTGTCAGCCATGTCGGTGATGACGCCGTCTGTCAGGATCAGCAGGATGAAGTATTGCTGCGAGACAGAGAATATAAAAACTGTCAAACTGTAGCAGTAAATCTAATCTAAGGCTACATTCACACCGCAAGTCTTAATGCTTACTTCGGATTTTTTTGCTCAGAGCCGATGTTTTTGTTTGGCTGTTCACATTACCTTTTACAATGTGGCCTATATCAGATTCCAGTGTGAACTGTTTGCGGTTTCGAACTGACCCACATGCGCAAAAGAACAATAATAATCACATCAGATGCAGCATGCTGTTGCACTAAAGTTAGGGAGGTTATGGAGGTGGTTCGGGCATCTGGTAAGGATGCCCCCTGGGCGCCTCCCTAGGGAGGTGTTCCAGGCACGTCCAGCTGGGAGGAGGCCTCGGGGAAGACCCAGGACTAGGTGGAGGAACGTCCAGCTGGGAGTAGGCCTCGGGGAAGACCCAGGACTAGGTGGAGGGACATCCAGCTAGAAGGAGGCCTCGGGGAAGACCCAGGACTAGGTGGAGGGACATCCAGCTAGAAGGAGGTCTCGGGGAAGACCCAGGACTAGGTGGAGGGACGTCCAGCTGGGAGTAGGCCTCTGGGAAGACCCAGGACTAGGTGGAGGGACGTCCAGCTGGGAGTAGGCCTCGGGGAAGACCCAGGACTAGGTGGAGGGACATCCAGCTAGGAGGAGGTCTCGGGGAAGACCCAGGAATAGGTGGAGGGGTGTCCAGCTGGGAGTAGGCCTCGGGGAAGACCCAGGACTAGGTGGAGGGACGTCTAGCTGGGAGTAGGCCTCGGGGAAGACCCAGGACTAGGTGGAGGGACGTCTAGCTCGGAGTAGGCCTCGGGGAAGACCCAGGACTAGGTAAAGGGACGTCCAGCTGGGAGGAGGTCTCGGGGAAGACCCAGGACTAGGTGGAGGGACGTCCAGCTGGGAGTAGGCCTCGGGGAAGACCCAGGACTAGGTGGAGGGACGTCCAGCTGGGAGTAGGCCTCGGGGAAGACCCAGGACTAGGTGGAGGGACGTCCAGCTGGGAGGAGGTCTCGGGGAAGACCCAGGACTAGGTGGAGGGACGTCCAGCTGGGAGTAGGCCTCGGGGAAGACCCAGGACTAGGTGGAGGAACGTCCAGCTGGGAGTAGGCCTCCGGGAAGACCCAGGACTAGGTGGAGGGACATCCAGCTAGGAAGAGGTCTCGGGGAACACCCAGGACTAGGTGGAGGGATTATATCTCCAACCTGGCCTGGGAATGCCTCGGGATCCCCCAGTCGGAGCTGGTTAATGTGGCTCAGGAAAAGGAAGTTTGGGGTCCCCTGCTGGAGCTGCTACCCCCACGACCCGATACTGGATAAGCGGACGAAGATGGATGGATGGAGGTTATAGAGAAAGTCAGCATTTTCATTTCAAAATGTTTGTGCAATGGCAGCCGTAACATTAATGAGCATACACCATGCATCCATCACTGTTCTCCATGTTGTAGGCCTAGTCAAGTTTTTAATGTTACTGTCTGTGCCAGCTTGCAGGAGCATAATCGTGACAAATGTCGATGTCCATTGACGTAAAAGTCGCATCAAATCTGCCTTGGTTGTTCACACTGCGGATGCCTTGAAAAAAATCAGACAAGGGTCTGTTAGGGACCACATATGGAAGTGGTCTAAATCTGATTTGAACAAATCAGATCTGGTCAAGATTTGAGTGTTAACACTACATCTGAAGAAGTCTGACCTGGTCACTTAAAAAATCTGATTTGGGCCACTTTTGCCTGCAGTCTAAACGTAGCCTAATTACGGTTCTCTGGTTGACATAGTCAACATATTTTTTTATCTATACGAACATCTTGAAAAAACAATATTGTCACAAAAAAGCACCAATATTGTCTAAGCTTTCCCTTTAGTCTCATCTCATCATATATGATGACACTAAAGGGAAAGCTGTTGTGGTTGTGGACATTTCTGTTGCCTGTATTATGATTTCTGTATGTTTCCTGTGTTTGTATATTTATTCTGTATATTTCTGTTCCGTTGTGTGATGTATCCTGTTTTGTGTATTCTGGACTGTGTATATTCCGTTATGTATATTTCTGTTTCCTTATTTCCCTGTTTATTGTGTTTTGACTGTAGTGTTCTGTGCATTGGGTATATTTCTGTTTCCTGTTTTATTTTGATAGTCTGTTTTCTGTCTTGTCTGATTGTCCTGCCCCGCCCTGATGTGTTTCACCTGCTGTATCACCTGTCCCTCATTTGCTCATTACCTCATGTATTTAACCTCTGTGTTCCCTTTGTCTCTTGTGAGATCGTTTTGTGTCCGTGTCCACTCAGTTTGTGTGTGTTTGTGTGCGTTCCCCCATGTCAGTTCGGTAGTTCCTGGTTTTTTGTACTTCTCGGTTTTTTTTGGATTCCCTTTTGCCTCTTTTGGTATTTGTTTTTTTGCCTGCCTCCCCCAGGACTTCCTTTGTTAATTTTTGTGTTTTTGTTAAATAAACCTACTAGTTGAAGCCTGCTTGCCTGCCTTCTCCCTGCGTTTGGGTCCTCTTTCCCCTGCTCACCACGACAAAAGCTTAGACAACGTCAGCTCATTCATAGTTCACATGTCAGGGGACGAGATAGTTGGCATGTTTCTAATAACCAAACCTGTTCATGTATAATTATGTTCATCTCTCTACAGATTCAGGTACTCTTGTCAGATGTATGATAAGGGAATGTTTGGTCTCAGGACTGTCTCCTTTTGGAGGTCGGTGGGCCAGCCACACTTTAGCATCTGATAGTTCCCAGAGGGAGAGAGAGGTTGAACTAAGCTTTAGCATCTGTGTTTAGGCGACTGCAATATCTTTGATTGCCTTAAATGTTCAGCTAATTAGTTCAAATACAAATACACCTTCAGGGTGACAGGAACTTCAGAGAGTTGGGATGGCACTGCACAATAACACATGGTGGTTATATTTCACAGTACTGCCTGCATAATTCTCTCCTCAATTGAGTGTTCATTAAATGCTTCTGTGTAAGTCATAAGTCTCCCAAACTTTCTTTTCTTCACATGTTTGAAATGAGTTGTGCTACACTGTCAGAAAAATGGGTACAATACAGGTCCATTTTTTGTCCCTAAGGTACAAACTTAGCAAATGTTCTCTTAAAAGTACAAAAATGGTACAATTATGCACCTTATGCCCCATTTACACGAAGGGAAGACGCAGATATTTTCCTAAGGTGTGGCCTCTTTACACGAAAACCCCTTTTTTTTATCACAGAAAACGATTCTTTCTAAAAACTCCGGCCAAAGTGGAGATTTTGGAAAACTTTGTTTGCACGTTTGCATGTAAAATGAGACAGACGGAGGTCTAGGCAGCCGAGGAAGTGAGGAAGAGAAGAGAGAGGAAGTGAGTCGTTGCTGTTGTTGCTATTTCCGGGATTCTGATTGGCTAACGTGTGCTTGAGCTTCTCGTTACACCGCCACCTACAGGTCTGGCGTGCTCTTGACGGCATATATACACGGGTACATGTAAACGAACACTTTTCTGAAAAGTGACAGCTGTGCACGATGTTTGAAATGTCCGTTTATGAAAATAGCCGGCCATGTGTAAACGTAGCATTAAGGTACAAATATGCACCTTCCATTGTACATTGTGGACTTTCCGAGGTGTAAGGTACATATTTGTACCTTAATGTTTAATTTTAAAATGGCAAGAATTAGTGGATGCTCATCACAGCAGAAAATTAATGTCATCTCTCAATATAGAAACACAAGTTAATCTATACTATATTCAAACTCAATAATTGTCAAACTAAATTAACTGTAAAGTTTTGGGATATGTGCAAAATAAATCAGAATGTTTCTTTTTTTATAACAATGTACCTTTGAGGGTACCACCCCAGTGACAAGCTCTTTGTCCTTAAAGGTACCGTTTTGTACTTTTTAGGCAATTACAAAGATAAAAAATTAAACAAAAATACAAAAACCAAAACAGGACAGAAAGAAGCAAAACCATCATAAAATAATTGAAAGCTTCTAAAACTTTGATTGTGAAGAATTACTTGAAAGATGAATTATGATAATTAGGATGTAAAAGAAAATACAGTGATTACAAGTAGAGGTTTGGGGGTTTAAAATCAGATTTCTAAAATGTCCAAAAGGTTTAAGTGAGTTGATTTTGAGACTAAAAATGCCACAACAAACGTTTTCCTACAAAACGTGTGAAAGATGCAGTTATTTCTGTAGAAATAGCCAATTTTTTACCTGAATCGGCCTAAAATATTATCGAAAGGAAATGCATATGAGAGCTTTACTTCAATCTAAATGCCAAGATATTTATATTCTGCGTCTCTCTAGCAGTCGTAAGTCCATATATATATATATATATATATAAAAATATTAAGGTCAGTATAGTCTATCACTCCGGAAAATAGCGTGACCTTTGTGTTATCAGCATTTAGTAAAAGCTGGTCTTTAAGAACTTCTTGCAAAATGTTAAACGGACGCTGTAAATTTTCAACTGCTGGAAGAATCAGCAACATAATACAGCACTGTGTCATCTGCATACAGACGGACACCGACAGAAGACTGTGCTTGGATAAAAGATGTCAGCAGAGTCCCTCACCATGGCCTCTTTGGTGTGGACCTCCTGCGAGGCGGTGTTGGCCACCTTCTGGATGATGGGGGCGATGTTGGTGGGACCGTAGAGCTGCAGTTTGGGGAGGCAGGCCTGGTAGGCCTCCACCACGCCCTGGATACCTGACGGAAAATATGAAACAGTGTCAGGATTGCACTTTATTTTACAATACATTAAAAAGACGTTATTTTACAGTACATTTAAAAGACGTAATAAGCCGTATTTTGTGTCAAATTAGACATAATGTTGAAAACACCACAGGACTCCAGAGAGCATCCAAGCATGCGTGACTAGGGCTGGGTACCAAATTTTATACTTTACGCACCGACCGAATGGCCTCTGTAATATCGAGTATCAAAAATGCCTCGTCATTCAATACCAAACTTCAATACCTAAGGAGTAACTCATCAGTGTCAGTGAGCCAATAAGCATACAGCATGTTCCTACCAAGATCTAACAATGTTTGTGATTGGCTGTCTAACATTACACGTCGTAGAGACACGCAGGAAAATCTCTACGTCACACACAGAGATAGACTCGTGTAGTAGAAGCTGAAAAAAAACGGTCAGGAACCACAATCAAAGTCACAGTATTGGCATTCGTACCGGCAGGGTGCAAGGTGCAATTTGCCGGGGGTATGCGTGGGATTTCCCCCTTTCGGTGCTACATGTACCTGCATCTGCTGAATTATTTGTAATGTACCCCCCATTAAAGTGATCATACTTCAACAATAGCCTAGACCACATTTTATTATATACCTAAAACAGAAGTATTTTTAACTAGGTAAAGCACTGTAACGTGAACACATAGTGCCATAGAATGATGAAATCCAAGCAGGAGTTGCTGGTTGTATTTACAGAGCTCCGGGACGCCGGCTACCAGCGGCAGTTGTTAAGCCGCCAATGGGTGACTGTGAGCCGGCTACAGGCACCGCCAGATGACGGTCCAGTCAGGGGGCCGTGGTAGTGGCGTTTAGCCAGAAAAAGTGAGCGCCATGCGGCGATGACAAGTGACGTTTAGGCACCAAAATGACTCGTTAAGTTTAGGGAAAAGAACAAGCGTTTCCTGGGTGAAAGTATTTTGTTTTTGCTGCATATAGTGAACGCTGCTCTCTGGCTTGAAAGCTCTGTGTTTCATGTTGACACCACGTTGTGCTATTTCATTTTGAAATTACTTTCATTGGATATTGAAGTGCATCAGTTTTTAGGCATGCCGGTCCGAGTATGTGCCACTATCTCCATGGTATTGGAAGGGGGATTTAATTATTGCATGTTTTCTTTGGGTGTGCATGATCAAAAAACATCGTTACCGGTCCAATCAGCGAACAGAGGGAGTGGCTGAGAACGATGACGTTGAGGTTGTGCGCTAGTTGAGTTGTAGTTCTGTAATGGCGGCGAAGAAAGATGCGAGCGAAGCCATTTGGTCCATTGTGGCAGCAATGCTACCGAATATCCAGAAGTTAAAGCCCGAGCAAGAACAATCTTTGCTGAGTTGTGTTGGTGGCCATGGTGCTGTGGCCCTCCTCCCCACGGGGTTCGGGAACAGTTTGAGTTTCCATCTAGCGCCGTTAGGGGTGAAGGAGTTGGCTAAGGCTAACGCTAGCGATGCTAAGCCGACGTCACGACCAAAAGTTAGCGATTGGTTATGGCAGATCCAGAGTGGCTCTGAGCAGATCCAATAGTTTTAAACTTCAACAGAGTACCTGCCTTCAAGGAAGTTAACACTTGTCAATGGAGAGAGGCCAGACTCTCTGGACAAATGAAATGGACCAGAGTCTGGTAGGACCAGGCTAATGGACCAGAGTCTGGTAGGACCAGGCTAGTGGACCAGAGTCTGGTAGGACCAGGCTAATGTACCAGAGTCTGGTAGGACCAGGCTAATGGACCAGAGTCTGGTAGGACCAGGCTAGTGGACCAGAGTCTGGTAGGACCAGGCTAATGTACCAGAGTCTGGTAGGACCAGGCTAATGGACCAGAGTCTGGTAGGACTAGGCTAATGGACCAGAGTCTGGTAGGACCAGGTTAATGGACCAGAGTCTGGTAGGACCAGGCTAGTGTACCAGAGTCTGGTAGGACCAGGCTAATGTACCAGAGTCTGGTAGGACCAGGCTAGTGTACCAGAGTCTGGTAGGACCAGGATAATGTACCAGAGTCTGGTAGGACCAAGCTAATGGACCAGAGTCTGGTAGGACCAGGCTAGTGTACCAGAGTCTGGTAGGACCAGGCTAGTGTACCAGAGTCTGGTAGGACCAGGCTAGTGTACCAGAGTCTGGTAGGACCAGGCTAATGGACCAGAGTCTGGTAGGACCAGGCTTTGGGTTTTGTTACAACATAATTTAGGTGTATGGTTTCTTTTTAACGTATAACTGTGTTTGTTTTCTATCTAAGAAAGACATTATTTCTTGTTTTGGTCTAATTTGATCAAAAGCAATGCTTGTTATATCTTAATGTATTTAATTATAAGCATAATTTCGGTGTCATGGCCTTTAATTAGGGTATGACTGTTCTAGTTTGATACAAAGTACGGCTTATTATGACTCTTTAATATACTGTAAAATAAAGTGCGACCCAAACGTTAACGGAACTTGAAAATCCTTTTGAGGCTGAGAAAATAGGTCCAATTCTTCCTCCGTCGACACAATCTCTCCAGACTCTGGAGGACCAGTCAAGTTCACTTTGTCTCTCTCTGGATGAGTTCAGAGGCATCCCAGCATGCCTGGCGGCAGTCTGAAGGTCATTGATAACACCATCTAATTCACACACACTGAGTCTTAATTAAGAAGAGTGTGGATGTTGAGGTGTCTCTGAGCTGATCAGTGACCTTTACAGCCGAGAGTGAGAGACCTTCAGCTACACAGAGTCTGTATCTCTCTCTCTCTGACTTGATAAACAGAGACAACATGGAGCAGGAGCCTGCAGGAAAATACATCTAACTAATAATCTGTTTCTGGCACTGGCAGCCGGAATCAGATTACGCCAATTACGAGTGAAAGTGCTGTTTTTAACAGATCAGTAAGTTTTCCTTCAACTGTAATGAGTAGCTTTTTAACCCAGTTAATACAATAACTTTACTCTCGTCCCTGATTCGTAGTGGGACATTACAGTGAGCATTTGTTATCAGAACTGTAACCTGGAGTCCCTTCCTCTCTCTGTGTATTGCTGTTCTCAAACGTAAATGTGGATGGTGCAACAAGGCAGGCCTGCTTTAGCCTAGAAGTCTAGATGCACCCAAGCGGTCTTCTAGCATCTCTCCATTGGCTTGCAAGCTGGAAAAACCAAACTCTAGTTAGGCCAATCACATCGTGTATAGAGTCTGTGGGCGGGGCTTAACATAACATTCCCTGCTACTTGAAAACAAAGAAGATGGCTGCTGCTGCTGGCGAACAGCTGTCTTTGGAATCGGCTTTGGCCGCGACTCTGGAAGACTTGGAGTTCAGCTTTTCTTTGAGAAAAGAACAAAGAATGGCACTGAAGTCATTCTTAAAAAAGGAAGATGTGTTCGGAGTTTAAAGTTTAATCAACTAGCGTTGCTCTGATTGGTTGGAGCGCTATCCTATTGCGTGCAGAGGGAATTTGAAAGACAACCGTTTAACCCGCCCCTCGGATTGAGCCCAGCCAATGGTGAGTTCCCAGACCCAACATCTGGATGTGGGGCTGGCTTGTCAGGCTAGGCCGTCTTGGTTTTTTCAGAGAATGATTGTAAAGATTTACAAAGATTTTTATTGCATTTCCTCTCTAACTGGGACGTTTTGGGACTGATTGGTGGGATTGCTGTGGACAAAGTATACACAGAGATACACTGGTAAGAGCCAATGAGGTTCAACCATGTATCAGCTAACAATGTATTGTATGTAAAAACCAATTGCTCTCTGGAGACAAAAATAAAGTTGGAAGTTGGAAAGCCCCCACACCTCCACTGCAGATTTAAATCCAGAGCATCACATGACTTGTAACCCTGCAGACTAAAGCTGGACACAAAGATCCTCCTAACTGGCCTGCACACCAGGGTTGCTAGGTCTGTATGACAAAACCAGCCCAACACCAGAACTCAAAATATTCCCCTGCCAAAACATATTACACTAACCCTAATCTTCCAGTATTGCTACGGTCCTGGCGGAAATTGCGCCAGATGTCTCTCTTTTCGGCCGTGTGTCCGTCCCCTTCCTCTGTCTCTGTGTTGGCGTTCTAACCTCCGGTGGATTTGTGAGGACTATGGTTAACTGCTCCTCAGATCTCTGCAGGGTAAATCCAGACAGCTAGCTAGACTATCTGTCCAATCTGAGTTCTCTGTTGCACGACTAAAACTACTTTATAACGTCCACACGTTCCACCAAAACAAGTTCCTTCCTGAGACTATTTAGCAGAGGCACCGTGGCTCCGTCCGGAGCTTAGCCCCGCCCACGATGATTGTGATTGGTTTAAAGAAATGTCGATAAACCAGAGCACGTTTTTCTACCACCCAGGAATGCTGTGTGGACTAGCCAGACCCTCCTCCACAGAGCTGCGGAGGAAGGTCTGGCAATGCAAGACTACACTAACCTTTACACTGCTTTTAAAGTCCAACAGCATTACTATAATTGCCAAATGTATTGTAATATCTACATGTAGACCCATTCACTGATGCACAAACTGACCGGTTTTGTTTTAAAGTGTGTACTAGTCCATTTGCTGCCTTCGCTAGAGAGGCAGGCGTGTGTGTGCACACATTCTCACTCCCATCGCGCCAAAAAGCAACCCTTGGTTAGGTGCCTTTGGCGTTGGTTATTGCCGCAAAAAGTCTCCTTTAGCGTCTCTTTTTGACGGTCTGGGTCGGGACCCTAAGCGTCAGTATTTGACGCTCTCGGGACTCGCGTCTAACCCTTTGGCGTCAAATTTAGACCAAATCTGTCCGGCCACACCAGCTGCAATCAGGTGCTGTGCGGCCGCGCCGGCCAATGTGCTACAGCGATTGTTTCGGCATCTCTTTGCAAATAGCAAATGCACCTGCACCCATCTGTGGCCCATGGGCGTGCTGGTCTCACAGGGAGGTGTGTTCAGGTGCATTCAGGTCTTACAGGGAGGTGTGTTCAGGTGCATTCTGGGCGTGCTGGCCATACAGGGAGGTGTGTTCAGGTGCATTCTGGGCGGACTGGTCTTACAGGGAGGTGTGTTCAGGTGCATTCTGGGTGTGCTGGTCTTACAGGGAGGTGTGTTCAGGTGCATTCTGGGCGTATTGCTATCTTGAGGCAGCAGGAAGTGATGGCACCATTAACCAACAAAAACCTGGTCTAAAGTCAATAACGCAGCATTTCATTTTGTTATGTTCATTAGTTAATTCAGCATATTAGTAAAATGCGCCTAGGCTCGTGCACAGCACGCGCACGCTATGCTTATTACACACACAGGGATGCACAGCAGCACACACACACACACACACACACACACATACACACTTATGCTGCAAATCCTCCATCATAACAGCAATGCTCCAAGGTCCAAACGCGCCTGGCTTTTAAAGGGAATGGGAGATGATCTCTGATTGGTTGATTGCATGTTACGCCCTGAACACACCTCTGATTAATGAAGACACTAAGTCCAACCCTTTAGAACCATGACCCGGCACACGGACCCTTTTTACTGCCGTCAAACTAGCAGAAGTGGATTTGGACACGCCCTAAACGTACCTGCACCAGGCGCTTCACGCCGTGACCTCAGATCATTAAAATAGGGCCCTGAGTCATCTTACAGCACCGCGGTCGAGCTGCTACTTTGCCCGGTGCGTTCCATACAGACGCTGAAGGGGGATGTTTGCATCGGTATCTGACGCTGATAGACACGAAATACTGTGGCTTGGTCAAGCCACAGTATTTCATGAGTTGGGAGTGAGAATGGGTTGGTGTGTGTGTGTGTGTGTGTGTGTGTGTGTGTGTGTGTGTCTCTCTGTGTGTGTGTGTGTGTGTGTGTCTCTCTGTGTGTGTGTGTGTGTGTGTGTGTGTGTCTCTCTCTGTGTGTGTGTGTGTGTGTGTGTGTCTCTCTGTGTGTGTCTCTCTGTGTGTGTGTGTGTGTGTGTCTCTGTGTGTGTGTGTGTGTGTGTGTGTCTCTCTGTGTGTGTGTGTGTGTGTGTGGCTCTCTCTGTGTGTGTGTGTGTGTGTGTCTCTCTGTGTGTGTCTCTCTCTGTGTGTGTGTGTGTGTGTGGCTCTCTCTGTGTGTGTGTGTGTGTGTGTGTGTCTCTCTGTGTGTGTCTCTCTCTGTGTGTGTGTGTGTGTGTGTGTCTCTCTCTGTGTGTGTGTGTGTGTGTGTGTGTGTGTCTCTCTGTGTGTGTGTGTGTGTGTGTGTGTCTCTCTGTGTGTGTGTGTGTGTGTGTGTCTCTGTGTGTGTGTGTGTGTGTGTGTCTCTCTCTCTGTGTGTGTGTCTGTGTGTGTGTGTGTCTGTGTGTGTGTGTGTGTGCGTGTGTGTGTGTGTGTGTGCGTGCGTGTGTGCTGGTCTGGTCTACCCAACCAGCGGACAAAAAATTCAACCGCGGCAACGTTTAAAAAGTAGCCCGATTCTGCAGGATAACCGTGGACCTGGCAACCGTTCTGCCCACTTAAGATAGCAGACTGATCTCGTATCTCGCGTGTGTATGACACGCCAATTCGTATGCCATTTTTGCGTGTTATCAAGATGCATAATCATTGTTTAGCGTGTTTATCATCGCCGTTTGGCCTCCATTGACCTACATTACATGTGTATCATCGCCGTAGCGAGTAGTATGAAAGGACGAAGGTTGGTTGGGGTGGCGGATGGGTAAAACACAGGACTTTCACCCACGTGGTGTGTTTCTTTACATCCGCTGTATACGGGGTAGACATACACGTGGATAGCTCAAAATGCGTACAGATAACACGCCATTTGGCTTTAGGAAAGTGGCGTGTATGTTTACGTGAAGTCACGATGCCATGTTGACGATAGAGTCCGCTCCTCCGTTATTAGAGGCTTCAGACTGATGGAGCTCCTTCAATCTGCAGCCTCATCATCACCAAACTAACTCTGACATCAAAGACTTTCCTTCACGCTCAGACTTCTGAGGCTCTATATTAAATATTTGACTTGTTTCTATCTTTTCTTTCTTTCTTTTTTTTAAAGAGAAGAGGGAATCAAAGCACCTACCTGCACACTCAGGGTTGTCCTCATTAAAATTCACTGCAAAGTCGTGGGAGACCTGGAGAGAGATACAAGAAGTGTGTTTGATCTGTGCATCAGGGGAAAAAGAATGAAATGAGAGCCCCTCGCTCTCTCTTCTTCAACTTCATCCCTCTCTTCGTCTTTTCTCCTGACATGTAGTCGGAGCAGCTGACTGAGTCCTTCCTCGCTCCGTCTAATTAAAACAATCTTTGTCAGTATCATATCAAACTAGAAAAGACCCGAGGAATCCATCGATAACAACTAGATTGTTGGGTAGAGGGTGTGTTCATGTTAAATGTTGTCCTCTTGGGTCAAAATGCTCTTTTAGACACTGTTTTTACGTTTATGTTGCTTTTTCCCCACGTTATGCTTGCTTTTTTTACATTTTTGTCGCTTATTTTAAGAATTTTTAGCACTTTTTAACCATTATCTCGCCACTAGACCTATTTATTTGTACTAGTTTTACACTTATTTTTGGGAATTCATGGTCAATAAACCTAATTTATATGACATTTTCTCATTTTTGTGTTAGAAAAAAGCAGAAAGTATGAATGATTTGGACTAATAGTTAAGATCAGAGGAACGAAGGTAACGGATAAACACGGATCTTAAAATTGAATACAACACCCCAAATTCTATGAAAATAAGAGATCTGATCCTTAAATTCCTTTCTGAAGAGCGTCTTAAGGCCCCCACACACCAACCCGATTATCAGCCGTTGGACAGTCTGGCGAGGTCGGTGACTCGAGTCTGTTCGGTGTGTTCTGTGCCGTCGGCGTTCATTTTGGCCGACCTGACTTGCTGGGTCAGAGGGCGGGCAGTCGGACTCGATGACCAATCTGATTGGTGGAGCGCTAACTTGGAAATGACGAGCAGGATGAGCGTGACTAGAGTCTCTCAAAATCTGATGAAGATCTGTTAACCTGACCTTTGTTGATCTGAAATGAAGACAGATTCAGCGACTGCACGGCCTATTTCTCTCTTAACATGTTCTCAGGAACACGTTTCGGTGAACTATTTTCGTAAAATATGAGCGCTTATTCCGTAACGAGCCGCCATTATGCCCGGCTGTAAAATCCGGGAGCAGCCAGACCCACGTGACGCGTTCATCCGACGTATTACGTCTCGCGCACGCGCAGAACGTACGCTCAAGTCGGCATCTCTTCGGTGTGTCCTGAGGCAACTCTGGGAGCTGACTGATCGGTCCGACTGCCTTTTCTGACGACGGTCAGGCCGTCTGCTTGGTGTGTCAGAGCCGTTATGGAACCATCCATGTTATTTTGGGGCAATTTGGTTCAAAGAAACCCAAATTTCTGATATAGAAACTTTGAAAACGGGTCCAATTTGACCCGAGGACAACAGGAAGGGTGATGTAAACATTTATACTTTTAATAATGCAGCAGGTAAGAGTGTAACCTTGTACAATTGTAGAATCTCTTTCATATTCAAGTTAATTTGGTTTTGCAACTGAAACGTTGAATCGGAAATCCAATCAGAGCTGTAACTGACTCAGGACCCTGTCAGTGGAATCGTTTAGGGATATCAGTGGCTTCATTCACTTCATATTGGAAAGAAGGCTTGGAAACTAAAGCCATGAAGGATTTAAAGTACCACTTTTCTATAGCTATTGTTTTTATTGTCAGCAGAACCCATGAGGAGAAGGCATAACGCCAGGATTTAGCATCTGGCTGCTGAACATTGGGTTTATCTTTTAATGAAATCTGAAGCATGATCTGATCCTACACGACAACATTGGTTGTGTGGTAGAAACCCATAAATATCGATGTATGCTTTTAATATGAATGTCCTTTAAAGGTTGAGTTACCTGGATCCTATTTTCATATTTAAATCACTGATGTGAACAAAAATCTTTGTAATTGGTCCAGTATTGAGTGAGAAAGCTGTAACTGGCAGCCACAGACCGGGCTGTAATGTAACTCTACAGGACAAATGTTCAGCGTCAGTCAGCGTCCACTAAAAGTTCTGTTGTTGCCGCTGACAGACTCAGATTATTATTCTAAGTGTCTGAAAACATTATGAAAGGATCCCTACAGAGATAGACCTTTTAGTTAAAGAGTAAGATCCTTTTAGTTTAACATGGAACAGCCCCGAAATCACCATCACCAAACTACACCAGACTCCATGTAAATAATCAGGACTTTTAGCGTGTATAGAGCCAGCATATTTCCACCAGACTCCATGTAAATAATCAGGACTTTTAGCGTGTATAGAGCCAGCATATCTCCACCAGACTCCATGTAAATAATCAGGACTTTTAGCGTGTATAGAGCCAGCATATTTCCACCAGACTCCATGTAAATAATCAGGACTTTTAGCGTGTATAGAGCCAGCATATTTCCACCAGACTCCATGTAAATAATCAGTACTTTTAGCGTGTATAGAGCCAGCATATTTCCACCAGACTCCATGTAAATAATCAGGACTTTTAGCATGTATATAGCCAGCATATTTCCACCAGACTCCATGTAAATAATCAGGACTTTTAGCGTGTATAGAGCCAGCATATCTCCACATGTAAATGGGTGAATTAAGGGTTTATTTCAACCAAACCAGAGTGGTGATTGTTGGAACAGTGGAAAGATGAACCAAGACGGCTTTTGATAGTTTTATTTTGTTTCTGTCCACTTTGAATGACGTGTGTTTTACGATGATAAAATCCTGATTATTTACATGGAGTCTGGTGTAGTTTGGTGATATACTGTAGATAGGTATGGGGCCAGACCAGGAAAGGCTGTAGCAGCAAAGAAATGTGTGTTGAACTGAGAAATGTTTTGTTACGAACAAACTCAACTTTTCATTTGTTCTAAAGTTACATCTTCTCACTTCGACTTTGACACTTTGCTGTTGAAACTTAGAGACACACACACACACACACACACACACACACACACACACACACACACACACACACACACACACACACACAGTATATCCAGGCAAAAAAAGGCACTTGAATGGAGATAATCAGCGTTTTTTTGGCACACAATGTGAATGCAGCATCAGAGAAGCACCCGCTGAGCGCGGCACGGCATCATGGGAAGGAGAGTGAAGGGCAGGGGAGTGGGGACGATTCAGGCAGCAGCACCCCGGGTGACGAGACGGAAGTGGCCGGCTGGTAATTACCAAGACCGCCTCACCCTCCCCAGGCCCCCCCAGGCCCCCCCTCCCTGCAGACAGAGAGCATGCTGAGAGAAACGGCGAGCTGAGCAGTGAAATTACCTTGTAGTCTGGAGGGATCTGAGCCCCGAAGCCAAACGCCGGGAACATTTTGTCACTGAGAGAAGGAAGAAAAAAAGACAAAGTCTAGTGAGTAAACATGGAAAATAAAGGCTGTAGGACGAGGGTCTGTGATTGGCTACTAGCGTGAGTTAACGAGCTTATTCAGACCGCTACTACTTCAACACAAAGCACAGAAATTACGTCTGATTGGCTGTGGGAGTATCTCTGCAGCGGAGAGCTGATTATTTTCTGAAAAGGCAAAGAACGGAAATACATTTCATTTAATATCACAAGAAGAAATTGTGCTCCCAAATTGAGCATGATTCTCTGTTAACCTTTGAGAAAAATAGGCTCAGCAACAATAGTCTAACGGCAGAACATTAAGCTCCATTTTGCGGGGATTAACTCGTTATCTAAAAGGAGAGATTCACCTTTTGTTCATTAAAGGTACACTGTCTAGTTCTCTAAGTATTGTATTAGCTACAATCAATGTCTTCATTCATAAATATGTCCTCATTGGTGTAAAATGACCTCTGCCAACGATCTGACTCATCCTCATATGCAAATTTCTTATCTGTATTTCCAATAGACAGTATATATAATGGACCAGCAGGTCCCGTGTCTCTGGACGGAGACCAGTGAAGGATATTAGAAGCTCTTTTCCGGTGATGGCTGAGCGTTACTGAGCAGCCTCCAACTGAGCTTGAAGACGTAGATGTGACGTGAGCAACCTGTCTGAAAGTTGGAAGTCTTCTGGTAGCTGTGCCAAGAGAAATCTCAATCATTCCCAATCTAGCAGAGACGGAGAGCGTAGGTATATGTAAGGAGATAACATAGGCACAGGCTAATTACTGATCACTAACATGATAGTTAACATTAGTAATTACACTTAAACAGCTAATGGAAGTCCAAACTGCCTGAGAGCTTCTCCTGGACTATACGGTAATTCCTCTACTATGAGACAGTAAGTCTCGTGGTTATGACCCAATCGTTAGCCTATTGTTATAACAACGTCTGCTACGGAGCCATAACGTGAGCTACAAGGTAATGGAGCCTTTTATACATTGTCGTGTTTCTTTAGAAATGAACAACGGACAAATAGAGTCTTTAAACGCTTCAGATGTAAAGTTATTCTCTGTCAAAGTGACGTCAGAATGAATGGGAGTCAATGGGATGCTAACGGGAGCTGATGGCTTGGTAGCATCAGAATGAATGGCAGTCAATGGGATGCTAACGGGAGCTGATGGCTTGGTAGCATCAGAATGAATGGTAGTCAATGGGATGCTAACGGGAGCTGATGGCTTGGTAGCATCAGAATGAATGGCAGTCAATGGGATGCTAACGGGGGGTGATGGCTTGGTAGCATCAGAATGAATGGCAGTCAATGGGATGCTAACGGGAGGTGATGGCTTGGTAGCATCAGAATGAATGGCAGTCAATGGGATGCTAACGGGAGGTGATGGCTTGGTAGCATCAGAATGAATGGCAGTCAATGGGATGCTAACGGGAGGTGATGGCTTGGTAGCAACAACATGGCTCCATAGGAGCTACGCTTTGTGGAGGCTGGCTTACCCCCTTGGTATTTACATTGGACGGGTAAGTCCAAGGAGGCTTCCATGTCTTTCCGCCATTTTGAAAATCTATAATCTCTGAGAGGGACATAGAGCACTAGCCGACCTGTCTAGCTAATTCACAACGCGTTTTCGTTCAGAGCCAGCGTCACGTGACTGAAACAAGCTGAAACGGAGAAGGAGATCAGTGGGAGGAGCTTGTCACTGCACTTTAGTTCATTATGGAGGATCATACTTATGCCGAGCCACGGGAGAAGGAATCCTCGTCGCCAAAAAAGCGAAAATTGGAAGACATGTTGTCATAGCTTCTTGGTACATAACGGCTACCGTCGTTGCAACACGCATTTGAAAAAGCGAGGCGCTAGAGAGCACTGTTTGTTTGAATGCAAAATACAATTTCACCGCTAGATGGGAGACATTCCTACACAGTGGACCTTTAACACATCTGACAGTCTGTTTGGACATTTCATTTGAGCACAAAGAGAAATGTAAAGAACCCAGTTTGGGGTTTTTACGGGGGGAATTACGAGCAGGAAAGAGATGTGTTAACTTCAGGGAGCGCCAACCTTTTTATAAAAGCCTGCGTGGGACAGAAAGTGAAGCCTGAAGGGATTCAAAGGTTCTCCGCCAAATGAAAGGAAACTCAACAAGACAAATCTGACAGCTTCTAAACCCAAATACAAGAAACCGAGACAGAGAGCAAGACGTGGGCGGACGTGTGCGTGCTCCATCTTGCAAAGTTTCCTCATCTTTTAAAGTTTTCTTACCAGTTATTCTGTATCTGAATGAAACATTTAGACAATTTGGCGTCTTTAGTGTTGACGATTCTTTGACGGCAGCAAGGCGATTCAATGATACAATGACTGCAAGTCCACGGATGAAATTAATTCAACTTTAGGGTAACGTTATGTTTGTTAAAGGAGCTCTAAGTGATGTCGTACGTTTTTTAGGCTACAACATTTTTTGTCACATACAGCAAATATCTCCTCACTATCTGCTAGCTGCCTGTCCCCTGAACCCACTGTAAAAAATATCTCCTCACTATCTGCTAGCTGCCTGTCCCCTGAACACACTGTAAAAAATATCTCACTATCTGCTAGCTGCCTGTCCCCTGAACACACTGTAAAAAATATATCCTCACTATCTGCTAGCTGCCTGTCCCCTGAACACACTGTAAAAAATATCTCCTCACTATCCGCTAGCTGCCTGTCCCCTGAACACACTGTAAAAAATATCTCACTATCTGCTAGCTGCCTGTCCCCTGAACACACTGTAAAAAATATCTCACTATCTGCTAGCTGCCTGTCCCCTGAACACACTGTAAAAAATATCTCACTATCTGCTAGCTGCCTGTCCCCTGAACACACTGTAAAAAATATCTCCTCACTATCTGCTAGCTGCCTGTCCCCTGAACACACTGTAAAAAATATCTCACTATCTGCTAGCTGCCTGTCCCCTGAACACACTGTAAAAAATATCTCCTCACCATCTGCTAGCTGCCTGTCCCCTGAACACACTGTAAAAAATATCTCACTATCCGCTAGCTGCCTGTCCCCTGAACACACTGTAAAAAATATCTCACTATCTGCTAGCTGCCTGTCCCCTGAACACACTGTAAAAATATCTCACTATCTGCTAGCTGCCTGTCCCCTGAACACACTGTAAAAAATATCTCCTCACTATCTGCTAGCTGCCTGTCCCCTGAACACACTGTAAAAAATATCTCACTATCTGCTAGCTGCCTGTCCCCTGAACACACTGCTTTCACATCCATATTGTGCTACATTCCTCCTTTGTTGAAGGACACTATGAAGGAGCCATTTCAGCTGTTGTGCGACTGCTTTCCAAACATTTGCCATGAAAAGATACAGGCAACGCAATTCACTGTTCACGTTAACGGTGCATGATACGTACACACTATGCTAGTTACACACAAAGGGACGCACAGCAGCACACACACACGCAGAAGATTACACATACAAATATTACGGTGCAATTCCGCCATCATAATAGCAATGCTCCAAGGTCCAAACGCGCCTGGCTTTTAAAGGGAATGGGAGATGATCTCTGATTGGTTGATTGCATGTTACGCCCAGAACACACCTCTGATTAATGAAGACACTAAGTACAACCCTTTAGAACCATGCGCCCGGCACACGCACCCTTTTTTCCACCGTCAAACTAGCAAAAGTGGATTTGGACACGCCCTAAACACATCTGCGCCAGGCACTTCATGCCGTACGCTTCGATCTTAAAAATAGGACCCACTAACTGCCTTTTCTGTAACCCGCCGTAGATCTGTTCTGAGTGTACTGTTCCTTTAATGAATGGACTCCTCTGATTGCCTGCTGTGCTGTGATCAGACCGACCTGTCGTAGTCCTGGCAGATCTCGCCCACGGCCACCAGAGCCTTCAGGTACTCGTTGGGCTGGTACGGGTGGATGTAGTGCAGCGAGCAGCTGTTCCGAGGATCTCCGTTAGAGGCCGTGAAGTCAATGGCTACCTGGAGACGACCAATCAGAGAACAGCATAGGTACCACAGTTAGCTTTAACCCTTCACAGTTTCCTCACATGTTAACATGCTGTCAGGTTACATATCTGTCCCATATAGGTATGCACTGAATCCAGGATTATGGGGTGGGAGTTGGGGGTAAACTGTCTCTTTGTTAGTACCTTGTTGCACAGAATGACTCTTTGTATTAGTTTCACTTCATGGATGAGGTGTAATATGTATCTGTTATGCTCAAAGGTTTACTTACAGATACAGATGGTAAATATATTTAATTTAGCTTTTCTATACGAGAAGAAAGGAGTAAAAATAAGCTGCAGTGGGGGTTTCCTGTGGTGCTGATTGGATACGCTGCTGCAGAGAAAAACTTCTCAACTGAAGCCTCCTCGCTTGTTTACACGCCGTTATGTGAGTCTCAGGGGCGTTTGAAGTCTGAACCTCTGTGGATTATTTCAAAAATACTTTTCTTTCTTCCTTCTCCTAACAGACTTCAAGTTGGAGGAAGGTATTTCACACTGATTAACATTCAAAAGTTCAAGGAGAAGAAGAGGGATGCTGAATGTTGACACGAGTTAACATGTTTGTCTCTGCTCGACTAAAGTCTGGTTTCCTCGGAGCTATGGGCGGGGAGTCGAGCTGTACAACATCCCACAATGGGACTTTGTAAGAACTCCACCCAGATATGTGTGTGAATTAGCAGGACGCAGCAGCATGCACGCTTAGGCAGTCTTGTCTCAGCTTGGGTTAGTGCTCTGAGTGCACGTTCATACTTTATATAATAATGTGTGTGCACCTTTAAATGCACAACAACAAATCTGGAATTATTTTTGGTTTAACCCTCCTGTTGTCCTTGGGTCACGAAAAGGACTTTGCAGCCGCAGCTCCAGAGGCTTTTCCAGCTCCTTTAGATGCCCCTGATGTTTCTACATTCAAAGTGGGAG
>CM042321.1:2057556-2082556 GCA_023566125.1 Zingel zingel | reverse complement strand
AACTACTACGACTACCATTTTCTGGTCACTGTTCCCTTATCTTTATTGGGACTATTATTGCCACTGTTCAGCACACCCCCAACCGGCACCGTCAGACACCGCCTACCAAGAGCCTGGCTCTGTTTTTATTCATTTTTTTATTTAACCAGGTTAGTCTCATTGAGATATAAAATCTCTTTTTCAAGAGAGACCTGGCCAAGA
The DNA here is from genome assembly GCA_023566125.1 of Zingel zingel. NCBI lineage: Eukaryota > Metazoa > Chordata > Actinopteri > Perciformes > Percidae > Zingel > Zingel zingel. The sequence goes on along the minus strand of CM042321.1, from coordinate 2,082,355 downwards.
TAGCAGAACAAGTTTGTTACATATAAAAACAATTTACAATCACAAGTGCATTTCAATTAAATAAAAGTACCATTTCAATCAGGAGAGACTTCATTTACAGATATGCAAAATATTATTATTATTATTATTATTTATTGTACAACTGCATGATAAAATGTAACAAGTATTTTGGAGATTAGACTTAAAGGTGTAGAGAATAGGAACATAACCCCCCGATGGAGTCTAGACACTGGTGGTTGCAGAGAAGGAGACCAGACCGACGAGGCAACGGAGCGATCAGCCGAGAGAAACACGATGACTGGAGGATGGCAGGGGAGGTGGAGGGTTGAGCGCTATGTCTGGAACGACAGCTGACAGCACAGGCAGAACATATTTAAAGCAGAGCTGTAATGCTGTGATTGGCCCTTGAATATCGTGGCCATGTCTGATTGGTTTAACTGAAAGTATCGCTTCTAAACAGCTGATCTGATTTAAGAAGACAGAGTAGTGATTGGGTAAACAAAGTCTTCCTGTAAGAACTTAACGCTGTGCTTCATTAGTTAAAACATTTGCACGTGTGGATGGACTCATGTGTCATGGTTGAATATGTTCTGGTTCCTGTTTTATTTTGAAATCTGACTTTCTGTCTTGTCTTGTCTAGATTACTTCCTAAATGACTGCAGGGGGTACGTGTCCCCCTAGGGGTACTCTGGAGGACTGCAGGAGGTACGTGTCCCCCTAGCGGTACTCTGGAGGACTGCAGGAGGTACGTGTCCTCCTAGGGGAACTCTGGAGGACTGCAGGAGGTACGTGTCCCCCTAGGGGTACTCTGGAGGACTGCAGGGGGTACATGTCACCCTAGGGGTACTCTGGAGGACTGCAGGGGGTACGTGTCCCCCTAGGGGTACTCTGGAGGACTGCAGGAGGTACGTGTCCCCCTAGGGGTACTCTGGAGGACTGCAGGGGGTACATGTCACCCTAGGGGTACTCTGGAGGACTGCAGGGGGTACGTGTCCCCCTAGGGGAACTCTGGGGGACTGCAGGGGGTACGTGTCCCCCTAGGGGTACTCTGGAGGACTGCAGGGGGTACGTGACATTTTTTGCAAAATGTTTTTCAGTTCCAAGGCTGCAGTTACCCTAGTCGCCCTAGTGTTGCCTTCCTTCTTCCTTCTTTCTGCCGTCTTTTTCCATCATCATTTAAATCTAAATGTACTCCAGGTCCAAGGCTGTTGTTAAAGTAAATCTCTCGCTGACATCGCTGTATTCTTCCTCTTTATAGAGACTTTTCTTTTCTACCATTAATTATTTGAGCTGGTTAGGGGTGTACATGGCTTAAAAGCACTGTTCAAAGGGGGAACATTATTGGAAAAAGCTGGAGAACCAGTGCTTTAGAGGACTGGTTGGGTGAAGAACAGAAACATCTGTGCAGCTGAGATAAAATCCTGCAGCTCTGATCCAGACTCCACACACTGACTGACCTGTAACCACAACCGTGATGATCATTTTTAAATCCTCCGGCAGAGTTTAGAGTTCCTTCTTTCTATGCAGCCGCTGGCTTCACTTCCGTTCTATGAATTATGAGATAACTGCAGAGAGATATTGCTGTTCACCCTCCTTCCCTCTGGTAGGAGATACAGGGAATTTTTCGCTAAAACCGGTCGACACAGAGACAGATTATTTCCCCAAGCAGTCACGCTGTTGAACACTCAGAAATAGCCCCCACCCTTACACTGAACAAAGTCAATCAACACTGTTCTGCTCATCTACCTCATGTATATTTCAATCTTACACTTACAATATTGTTATTAATATATGACCATTGCACTGAACTGCCTTGCACTATATTTATATTTAAATCTTAAATCTCAGACTGATATTGCACTATTCCTTCCCTCTCTTCAATTGCTACTGTATATTTCTTGTAGATTTGCAAATTCTATTGTTGTTATACTGTAACCTTATATATATCTTTCTGTTTTTATTCTTTATATGTTAAGTGAGTGTTGTACTTTGAAAGCAAAGGTTAACCAGAGTCAAATTCCTTGTTTGTTTACACAAACCTGGCCAATAAAGCTGATTCTGATTCTGATTCTGATTCTTTAATATTTGCATCACGTAGTAACTTTCAGAAGTGAAGTCACGGCTGATTTGAACCCAAACTGCCATCTTTTTATCATCTTAACTCAGTAGTTTTGGTGTCTAAACCTAACCAAACTGGGACCGTTTCACAACCATGTGTTTAAACCCGCCACCGCTACCTTCTCTGTACCTATATCGCCGTATGGTTTGGAGGACTTGTTGGTTGGTTAACTCCATTTCAGATTACCTGTTTTTTTTAATGTAAAGTCACTTATTCAGGTTCAGGTTCAGGTCACTTTATTGGTACCCGTAGGCAAATTACATTATATGTCATTTAGCTGACGCTTTTATCCAAAGCGACTTACTCTGGAGCATCTAGGGGTTAAGTGCCTTGCTCAGGGACACCTTGGTTGATGTATCGCAGTGGGAATCAAACCCACATCTTCCACACCAAAGGCGTGTGTCATATCCACAGGGACATCACCACCACCAAACTAGGTTTACAGTCTAAGAGGCAGGATATCCTTAAAACTTTGTAGACCACATAACATGCAACACACACAACATTACAACATATAAAACAGACAGTAGAACATGGATAAAAGACAGTACAGAAATTCTACAGCTAGTACCTGACCAAGGTGCTTGTGCATTGTGCGCATGTAATTCTACAGTTTAATTTAACCTTTATTTATCCAGGTAAGTCGATTGAGAACAATTTCTCATTTGCAATGACGACCTGTCACATTCACACAGTTTGTGATCTGATCACATTCATACCTGGAAGCTGCCCAGTACCACCACAGTCTGATCTGATCACATTCATACCTGGAAGCTGCCCAGTACCACCACAGTCTGATCAGACCACATTCATACCTGGAAGCTGTCCAGTACAACCACAGTCTGATCAGACCACCTAACCCGCAGCGCCCATCCTGGGCATTGCGTTTTCACCTAAACCTAACCATAACCTAATTCTAACCCTAATCCTAAAACCAAGTCTTAACCCTCAAACAGACCTTTAACCTTGTGGGGTCCAGCATTTTGGGCCCCACAAAGCTGGTCGGACCCCACAAGTATACTGAACTCCCGGTTTTTGGACCCCACGAATACAGTTAAACGAGAACACACACACACACAGACACACACACACACACACACACACACACACACACACACACACTGTGGAGCAGTATGTTCTGTATGTCCCTTACCGGCTAACGTATTTCAAGACGGAGCATGAATATGGAGCGTCTACCCCAGTTCATGCAAATGCAAATGTCACATTTCAAGCCAATAGGAAGACTTGGAATTGATGGTGGAGGTAAATATTCATGAAAAAGGACACGTTTGTGAACGGGCAACACAGATTCTGATAATGAACTAAACACGTTCCACATTGGAGCTTTAAGAAACTATCAGCTGTCAGAAAATGTTTAGTGTTTCGGCCTCTCATTCTGTCATCTCAACACTAACTCACCTCCTGCTCTTAAAAAAAAAATTGGTTTAATTACCTGCCTCCATCAATCGAGTGCAAATGAACCATCTGCCTTAAGAGCAGCTCAGTAATTTCTTTCTGTGTTTTTTCTGCGTCTCATTCTGTGCCACTTAACTCATTTTGAAGCGGGAACTTTTCATGTGTCAAGTGCCAACAGGCTAAATGTTATCTGGCTCTCGCTCGGCAGCGAAGGCAGGATTCCCCTGACTCGTCTGAGAGCCGTTCAGCATCGTCTGGCAGCAAATGTCAGGTTAGTCAGGCTGCTCAGCGCTCTGTAATTGGTTTGGTCTGTCAGCCAGCAGCAGCGGCAGCCTCCGAAAATAACGAGAAGCTTTATCTCAACTGGAAAGATTGAGTTTTAATGTAAACGTAATTTCACTAAGCGCCAAGCTGGAAAATAAGAATCACATCCACGGCCAGACGTGGACAGTTTGAGATGATTTGATTAGGGTTAGGGTTAACCCATCTGGAATATGTTTCATATAGATTTCTCACTTACAGTTTGGTTCAAGTCAAGCCCTAAAAAAAGGTCCTTAGCAATCATAGAGTTTAAGGAATCTGATTCCTCACACCATCGACTCTGTCATCTTTCCGAAGAAATTATTTTACAGGGTAGAAAGCAGTGTTGTAGGACTCTGTCTCGACCCCTCAAAGACTCGGTCTAAACCCCTCAAAGACTCGGCCTCCACCCCTCAAAGTCTCGCCCCCTCAAAGACTCTGTCTCGACCCCTCAAAGACTCGGTCTCAACCCCTCAAAGTCTCGACCCCTCAAAGTCTTGAACTAAACCCCTCAAAGTCTTGAACTAAACCCCTCAAAGTCTCGCTCTAAACCCATCAAAGACTCGGTCTCAACCCCTCAAAGTCTCGGATCGGTCTCAACCCCTCAAAGTCTCGGTCTCAACTCCTCAATGACTCGGTCTCAACCCATCAAAGACTCGGTCTCAACCCATCAAAGACTCGGTCTCAACCCCTCAAAGTCTCGGGTCGGTCTCGACCCCTCAAAGTCTCGGGTGGGTCTCGACCCCTAAAAAGTCTCGTTCTCCACCCCTCAAAGTCTCGGGTGGGTCTCGACCCCTCAATGACTCGGTCTCAACCCCTCAAAGTCTCGGGTCGGTCTCAACCCCTCAATGACTCGGTCTCGACCCCTCAAAGTCTCGGTCTCGACTCCTCAAAGTCTCGACCCCTCAAAGTCTCGGTCTCGACCCCTCAAAGACTCGTTCTCGATACACTTTGGTCTTGGTGATGACTTGGTCTCGGTTTAGGTGGTCTCTACTACAACACTGTCTAGAAACAACACAAGAAAGCAAAATAAACGCCAGATTGAGACGTCTTCCTGCAGATCTCTCTCTCCCCTCTCTGTTGCAAAGGCAATGCATTCACAGACCAGCCAATAGGAACTCTCTCTCTCTCTCTCTCTCTCTCTCTCTCTCTCTCTCTCTGTCTCTCTCTCTCTCTCTCTCTCTCTCTCTCTGTCTCTCTCTCTCTCTCTCTCTCTCTCTCTCTCTCTCTGTCTCTCTGTCTCTCTCTCTCTCTCTCTGTCTCTCTGTCTCTCTCTCTCTCTCTCTCTGTCTCTCTGTCTGTCTCTCTCTCTCTCTCTCTCTCTCTCTCTGTCTCTCTCTCTCTCTCTCTCTCTCTCTCTCTCTCTCTCTCTCTCTCTCTCTCTCTCTCTCTCGCTGAAATGACCTGTGATTGGCCAAAGTCTCCTGTCACAGGCTAGATTTTCTAAAGCCTGAAAGTGAATAATAATTTGCTGAATGATTATTATGGGATTTTTGCCCAATGAGGCAAGAATTAACGTGCCTTAATATGAGGATAATCGTCATGAGATTCATGAAGTTCGAAGTATAACTTTAAAAAGTGCTCATCATCTCCAAAATCGTTGTTGATATTATAACTGATATTTTTCTCTGAACGAGGGATAGGCTATTGTGTCAGTTTTCAATTTCATTTTTTCCCCGGTATGTATCGCTCACAGAAAAACCCATTAACAAGGGTGATGAATGTCAGCAGCTAAATTACTAGTACTTGGGAAAAAAAATCAAAACAACAAACAAACAGAATCCATTATATCTGACATTACCCCCCTGCCCTCTGACTCCCGCCTCAGACAATCATCAGCCGAAACTAATAGAAGAAATTGTCTCTCATACCCTGTGAAGCACATCTCCAACCATGCCTGCTCTTTGTCTTTCTTTCTGTCTCACTAATATTGTAACTTTTGTACTTCATGCTGTCACCTTTTACTCTTGTATTGATCGTCATGATCCTGACTTTTTGTTATGTCTGCTCTCTGCTTTATTTTGACGATTCAACCCTCATGTCAAAGATCCTCTATATCTAAAGACAACGCATTTCAAGCAGCGCTAACGGTATGAAACGGTCCACACTTCCTGTCTCCTAAAGGGGAGGGCCTCGTATAAAAGTGTCGTAAACGTGGATGTATGAAAAGTTATATTTGTGTAATTCTCTTTTGCTTTAGTTCGATATTTACACAGATAAAAGACATATTTAGCATCACAGAGATTAGTTTTGTCATGGCGTTCACGAACGTTAGCTGATGTTAGCTTCTCTGTGTTGCCAGATCTCGCGAGAGTTCGGTCCTGAGACAGAAACAGGTCTCAAACTAAGATGTGTCCGTCTGAAAAATGCCGTTTGAGTGTCAGAATGTCCTGGAGATATGAGGCTTGTTGAAGAGCGGCTCCAATATTTACTTTGGTGACTACGGGGCGAAAGAATCGCTCATAATCTGCGTTCACGTTCACTTCTCCCGTTGGAATCAACACACTCAGGACCGGCCGCTAGTCTCCTAAAAAGGCGTGACCGTGGCGGAGAACCACGGGACACACAGACAGGAATCTACTCTGAGTTGGGACGTCTCGGGCTGCATCTCATGGCTCTTATCTGATAGCTCCTTGACTCCTCGGTCCTCGGCTGAACTGGAAGTTGTTCTGTTGAAGGCTGTGTCAAAGCTCTTATTACAGTTGGAGATGATTTTATTGCATCTGGAATATATTTCATTTAGATTTCTCACTTACTGTTTGGTTAAAGTCAAGCCTTAAAAAAGGTCCTTAGCAATCATAGAGTTTAAGGAATCGGATTCTCACACCGTCGACTCTGTCATCTTTCTGAAGAAATTCTTTTACAAGGTAGAAAGCAGTGTTGTAGGACTCTGTCTTGACCCCCCCAAAGTCTTGAACTAAACCCCCCAAAGTCTCGGTCTAAACCCCTCAAAGTCTTGAACTAAACCCCTCAAAGTCTCAGTCTCCACCCCTCAAAGTCTCGACCCCTCAAAGACTCGGTCTCCACCCCTCAAAGTCTCGACCCCTCAAAGACTCTGACTCAACCCCTCAAAATCTCGACCCCTCAAAGTCTTGGTCTCGACCGCCCCAAAGTCTCGGTCTCGACCCCCCCAAAGTCTCGGTCTCGACCCCTCAAAGTCTCGGTCTCGACCCCCCCAAAGTCTCGGTCTATAAATAATAGAAGAGCTAGCTAACAGTCTGGTAAGATCAGAACATTACATCACTTTACTGTAATGCAGCCTTTAAAACCAGGAAAAGACAAGACTTATGTCATATCACGATATTGCGATATCCAAAATCTAAGACGATATCTAGTCTCATATCCCGATATCGATATAATATCTATATATCGTCCACCCCTAGGTACAAGGTTGTGAAAACACGGGTTACGGGTTGCCTGGAACCAACCCGGTCTCACGCCAGTTCGTGAAATGGTCACGTTATTTTTATTTATTGATACGTGTACAGGTCACGATTTTCTCGTTTATTTTGTGTACAGGTCACGGATTTCATTTCGTGTACAGCCACGGAGAAATTAAACGCCACACGCTGGCAACAACAACGGACGGAGCGCCACACGGGGATGCGTTCCCCGGGCGCACAGACACGATCCGCGGTCTCTGTGGCACGCAACAACGGGGACATGAAACGCCACAACAACGGGACGGTTGAGGTTAGGAAAAAAAAGACCTGGGAAAGGAACTGTCACACGCCGGACACGCCGACAGCAACGGGACAGTTGTGGTTAATAACGCGGAAAGGAACTGCAACACGCGGGACGCCATCCCCGCTCTCCGGGGTGAAAGTCCTGCAACACGCGGGACGCCATCCCCGCTCTCCGGGGTGAAAGTCCTACAACACGCGGGACGCCATCCCCGCTCTCCGGGGTGAAAGTCCTGCAACACGCGGGACGCCATCCCCACTCTTCGGGGTGAAAGCCCTGCAACACGCTGGACGCCATCCCCGCTCTCCGGGGTGAAAGTCCTGCAACACGCGGGACGCCATCCCCGCTCTCCGGGGTGAAAGCCCTGCAACACGCTGGACGCCATCCCCGCTCTCTGGGGTGAAAGCCCTGCAACACGCGGGACGCCATCCCCGCTCTCCGGGGTGAAAGCCCTGCAACACGCTGGACGCCATCCCCGCTCTCCGGGGTGAAAGCCCTGCAACACGCTGGACGCCATCCCCGCTCTCCGGGGTGAAAGTCCTGCAACACGCGGGACACCGTCCCCGCTCTCCGGGGTGAAAGTCCTGCAACACGCGGGACGCCGTCCCCGCTCTCCGGGGTGAAAGTCCTGCAACACGCGGGACGCCGTCCCCGCTCTCCGGGGTGAAAGTCCTGCCACACGCGGGACCCCATCCCCGCTCTCCGGGGTGAAAGTCCTGTGTTGTCTTTGGCTTCTAATACTACTCCCTACCGTTGTCGTGCTGTGATCACGAAATATGCTTACCATTTAAATACATTACATTAAAAATCGTAATCACTACACGACAACAACGACATATTCGTGTCCTGTTCACGAATCAATAGATTCAATAACGTGACCATTTCACGAACTGCCGTGAGACCGGGCTGCTGGAACGCAGCATTAGTCGGGCCCAATCTCGACGTCCAGTTGTTGATGTGTGTGTGACGTCAAAAACTGTAACTGGGAGTACAACCATCTGGTTCCAGTTCACAGGGAGTAAGTTACGCGTTTGACTGCCGTTCCAGGGAACTTTCTTTTAACTCCCTTTGATTCTTTTTTCTCTCAGAGCTATGAACTGAACTCAACCTTTTCTTATCTTTTTGTATTTACAAACATTGTTCCATTGTTCTTTTATTCTATGTTACATTATTAAATTCTTCCTTTGTTTAACTATACTCATGGTACCTTGCCCAATTGATTATGTATCTTTAAGGCATACTGTTTCTGCCTTCCCTGCTCTACCTGTAAAGCACTTTGGGTCAACTGTTGTTCGTTTAAATGTGCTATACAAATACAATTGACTTGACTTCATGGGGTACAAGGTTGTGAAACACGAGTTACAGGTTGCCTGGAACGCAGCATTAGTCTGGCCCAATCTCGACGTCCACACGCACCTTGCACTGGTTCAGAATGACGATCCCAGAGTTCTTGTAGTTCTTCTTCTTGACTCTGTATTTCGGATTCAAGCACGGCCACTGCACCTGAAAACCCAAACACATTATGTACAGGTTGTCTTCCTCTGTAATCTAAATGAATATAATATATATGTTCACATTTCACTGGACAGACAGAAGTCATTCAATTGGCATTCCCATTTCAACTCCAGAAAACCTTACACACAGATGAAAGTCTTTATTTAACCCTTGTGTCGTCTTCCCGTCGACCAGGAAAAGTTTGTTTTTCTGCAACATTTTGGTCATTTTTGTCGCTTTTCGTTGTTTTTGACGATTTCTTTCTGCGCTTTTGCCAGTTTTGAATCTTTTTCTGAAATTTTTGTCACTTTTTTCAACAATATATTTTCATTCTTTATTTTTTTTTAAATGTATTGAAAAAAACAAACAACAAATTCAATGAAAGTAGTGAACTGATCATTTATTTAGCTTGTGGAGAGCGTTATATGGAACTATCCAAGTTATTTTTTTTTGACAATTTAGTTGAAAGAAACTCAAACTTCTGATGAAGAAACTTTTTGAAAATGGGTCAAATTTGATGCCGAGGACAACAGGAGGGATGAACCGTTGGTGGTCTATTTGAGAGATCTGTGCACTGTACATTTACAATAATTTGCATTTTAAAGGTTTATGCTGTATATGTTCTTCATGTTTTCAATGCATTATGTGAAGCACTTTGAATTGTGTAATTAAATGTGCCAATCAAATGAACTTGCATAGTGCAGAAAGTGGCATAGACAAGTGGATATTTCATTTCATTGCATTATTTATTTTAAAGATTCTTTTTTGGGGCATTTTTAGGCCTGTATTTGGATAGGACAGCTTAGACTTGAAAGGGGAGAGAGAAGGGGAACCTGTGGGTGCTGCGTCGAAGAGTAAACCTCTATATATGGGCGCCCCGCTCTACCAGGTGAGCTAACCACGGGCCATTTCATTGCATTTTTAAGAGAGTATATGGAAATCCTGGAGCTTTCTGCGTATACCTGCTTATCACGTAGACTACACCACTGCCACCCACCATCTTTTCCTACATGTAACTGCATCATAAGTGACGCCATTAGTCCCGGCCCAGCACATTTAGATAAAGCGCGTTTAGATCTAATGCTAAAGGAGACTTTTAGCATCAATAACAACGCCAAAGATACCTGACCAAGTGTCGGTATCATACACGATGGGAGTGAGAATGTGTTGAGTGCCTATCCTTTTGGTTTGATTTGGAGTGGTGCTGAGAAAGTCTGCAAGCTGTATAATACATTTTTATTGCGCTAACACGTTGTGTTGTGATTGGTCTATTTATCTTTTAAATCTAGATTTTGAAAACAGGAATGTAAGAAACCGTATAGTTAGTAATTAAAGCCTGTTTCTATGTGTATATGTGGACAAAGTTTGATGTCCAGAAGAACACGTTTTGGGGGAATCTTTTATTGAACAACTTGAACATTGAATTGAATATAAAAGGCATCGAGACTGAAAATCTCAGAGTATCTTTTGCGATACGTGTGATACGATGTGTTCATGTGCCGGTTGAAAGAAGGATATATTGGGCAGCCCTATTACACATTTGAGTTTATAAACCAGCAGCACACAGGCCTGTAATTTAAGGTGTATAACGTAATTATATCAAATCTCATATTAGTCTGTTTAATCCCAATTAGGTTTTCTTTCTCCCAAATCACTCCGCTCTGGATGAAGTGAGTCAGCCTCGTTAACTCCGCCGGGGAGGAAACATCAGAGCTGCAGTTTGTATTTAGAGAGAGAAGAGGAAGAAGCTGTCAGACGGCCGCGTTAACCACAAACCCTTCGAGCTAAAAGACATTCTTTCAGCCGCCCATAACGAGGCAGCAGAGGATTCAGAGTGACTCGGTAACACTGAGCCGCGGTGACAAGCACCAGTTCGGACTCAATTTGTGTCGGGAGAGACGGATGGATGAGGATGAATGGAGAACTCCCCGGAGGCTTCGGCACGGAGGGATTCCTGTGTCTCTGCCGCCGGTCGGCAGCCGGCTGTCAGCTGCGGAAAGAAGGCCAATAAATAAAAACCCGAACAAAGGATGAAGATGAAAAAGAAGAGAGGTGGGGGAGTTTCCCTTCTGGGACTCGAGTCGTTGGTCCTCCCCCTCTGCTGGATGACAGCCAGGAGAAAAAGACCTCCTGTTTCTGGGGGATTTCTTTTTACAGTTGGAAACTGTGAGTGCAGCTCCGTCCAATCAGAGAGTTTTCAGTGGAGAATAAAGTCAGTTACAACTACAATTTTCCCTTCTTGTCCTGTCTATACTTGTAACCCGTTCTCATTCCGAACTCCTAAAATAAGGAAGTTTGGACAGTGGCTGTCAGCGTCTGATGCGACGTAAAAGGCGTCTTTCAGCGTGTTTGTGTAACGCACCGGGGAGAGCAGCAGTTAGAGAGGATTTAGAGAGGAGTATGTGAGGAGGTTGGTTGGGGGGGTAGATGGGTCAGACACAGGACTTTCACCCAGGAGAGCAGGGTTCACAACCTGCTTGTCACGCTTGCTATAGTCGTTTCTTTTCTTTCTTCCCGCGTGTCACAGAACCGTACGCCCACCCACGACCCTTTCCTTAACATAACTGCACTAAAGGACGGCAATAGTCCCGACCAAGCGCGTTTACTTATAGCGCTAAAGGGACGGCGATAGTCCCGACCAAGCGCGTTTACTTATAGCGCTAAAGGGACGGCGATAGTCCCGACCAAGCGCGTTTCCTTATAGCGCTAAAGGGACGGCGATAGTCCCGACCAAGCGCGTTTACTTATAGCGCTAAAGGGACGGCGATAGTCCCGACCAAGCGCGTTCACTTATAACGCCAAAGGGACGGCGATAGTCCCGACCAAGCGCGTTTCCTTATAGCGCTAAAGGGACGGCGATAGTCCCGACCAAGCGCGTTTACTTATAGCGCTAAAGGGACGGCGATAGTCCCGACCAAGCGCGTTTACTTATAGCGCTAAAGGGACGGCGATAGTCCCGAACAAGCGTGTTTACTTATAGCGCTAAAGGAGACTTTTAGCGTCAATAAACGACAAAGGCACCTGACCAAACGTCCATGTTTTACGAGATGGGTGTGAGAACGTGTTGATATTTTGTATATCACATTGCACTTTTCTGCTTTTTTTGCACTTCTGGTTGGATGCAAAGTGCATTTCGTTGTCTTTGTACTCGTACTCTGCACAATCACAATAAAGTTGAATCTAATCTTTGTTTGTGGAAGACTTAGATGCACATATTTGGGGGTATCTCTGCTGTCAAAATGGATTGTCATTGAGCCCAAAATGAGCGTCCTCCAATGCTGACATACAAAAAAAAAGCATACCGTGCTCCCCAAACCGGCCGCCTCCGTGAGAATGACCGGAGGGTGTTTGAATATGTGATCGAAAAACGAAATGAGGGACTAATTTCAAATAAAAGTATTTTCTTTTCTAAGACAAGATTTTGTCCTCAAAGTCTTGTAAAGGAGTCGGGGAGGGGGGGGTTGTCCTATTATCGGGGTCATCTTACAGTATACTCGGGTCAATAGGGTAGCTCAAGTTTTAGCTGTGGATGAAGTACACACGGAGATACACTGGTAAGAGCCAATGAGTTTTAACCATGTATCAGCTGATTTAAATAGCTCACGTTACTGTATTTGTGTCAACAGTTAACTTCATATAAAGGCCCAGTGTGTACCGTGTTTAGTTGTTCATTATCTAAATCTGTGTTGCCCATTCAGAAACTTTTTCATGAATATTTACCTCCACCATCAATTCCAAGTATTTCGATTGGCTTGAAATGTTACATTTGCGTTTGCATGAACTGGTGTAGACGCTCCATATTCATGCTCCATCTAGAAATACGTTAGCCGGTAAGGAACATATAGGACATACTGCTCCACCTTTCACGTTTTCACTGTCACATGATGAACTCAAACGTGCTGCTAATGCTGCTAACAGGTATCGTTGCTTCCCGGCCCTTTTTTGAAGCGTGAAGGCTACCGTAGCTGTAATACGTACTTTGAACTGCGTGGCAGGATAGAGTTGATTGCAATACATGATCTCAATGCTAGATGGGAGAAATTCCCACACATTGGACCGTTAATATTGTATGTGGCGTTTTCTTTTGCCAAAACAAGTTAATTCCTGAGACTATTCAGCAGAGCTACCGTCGCTGTGCCGCCCAAGATGACTGTGATTTGTTCTCCAATCCGGGAATGTATCTTGAGCTACAGTTCATCCAGACCTTCAGATCATACTGTAGAAAAAATTGTAAAAAAAAACAGCCAAACGGCCAACCAGAACCAAACGTACCAATTACTGATGACCATAAAACAGCAGCAGACAGCTACGTCCCCGCCGCTCCCTTTATTTGGTAACCAGGCAACACCTCCAGCTGTTTCAGACTCCTCGAACTCAGACACATGCACATTCATTAAAAAGCAGTTTTATATTGTATTTGTGTTACGACCAGATCCCGTGCTGGGTAACGCTGACATTACCCAGCTGGATTTTGTCGTTTTGACAGTTCAATATAAGTTTGATACAGTGGTGTAGTCTAATGTATTGTAGTGGGTATACTGTACTGTATATGTATGGGCCTATACTGGATATATGGGCCAGAATGGGCCATTTGGGGAGGGCATTTCATAGTGGGGGGTCTGGGTGTCCTGCTCCAGGGAAGTTTTGAGCATCAATGACTTAATTTCCTGTATTAGTTACATACTAGTATTTCCTGTACTAGTATGTAACTAACCCTAACCCCCTAACCATAACCCTTACCTGTATTTTATCCTAAGCATAACCAACTTCCTTCTATTGCACAACCCAACCATTCCCAAATACGTCTCAAGTCATTCGGTCCAAGTCTCATGCAAGTCTCGAGTAATTTTTGGGGGGGCAAGTCAAGTCACAGTTTGAGTCAAGTCAAGTCTAGTCGAGCCCTTGGTCAACCCTCCTGTTGTCCTCGGGTCCAATTTGACCCATTTTCAAAAAGTTTCTATATCAGAAATTTAGGTTTCTTTCAATCAAATTGTAAAAAAAACAAACCCCCCCCCCCAAAAAAAAACGTGGATGGTTCTGCACGATGCTCTTCACGAGTAAAATAAATGATCAGTTCACTACTTTCATTGAATTTGGGTGTTTTATTCAATTATATTATATAAAAATTGACAAAAGAACTTTGGAAAAAGTGACAGAAATGTCGGAGAAAGCTTCGAAAGCATGGTTAAAAACAACTACAAAAACGTCTTTAAAAAATAGAGAAAGACATCGAAAAAAGTGACAAAAGAACTTCGGGAAAAGAGACAAAAACATAGAGAAAAAAAGTGTCGGAGAAAGCTTCAAAAATGGGTTAAAAACAACTAAAATGTCGGGAAAAAAAGAACTTGTGTCATGCGGTTTTAATTTTAATATTCTGACCCAGAACAACTAAAAGTTGCATCTTGCAAGATCGACGGGAAGACAACACAAGCGTTAAGGTAAGTCAAGTCACTTTATGTTACACCCAAGATGAAGCACTCTTCCCTGTAGTATTTGGTCTTTATAAAGATATAAAAACAAGGTAGTAGTCGTCCATCCAATGACGTGATTGGCTGGTTTCCCAGAGATGTGGACTTAAGACTCGGTGACACTCGAGTCACCAAGTCTCAAGTCCACATCTCTGGGAAATTCAGTTGTTTTGCGTATATGGTAGCAGAGGGGCGAAGAAATAAGAGACCAGAAGCCACAAATGAATGTACAAGGGATGCACCGAATCCAGATTTCAGTGTTCGGCTGAATACCAAATCCACTGGTTGAGATTCTGCTGAATCCTTCTCATTTTTGGCAGTAATAGCCCAAATTTGGTGGTCTCTGGCACATTCTGATGTAACTTTTCCATCACATACATAGATAATTATTGCATACAGGAGTTTTTCTCCCTATATTTGTATTATATATTATTGTATTATAGCCTGTATCTACATGAGTGTATCCATCAACTGACACAACCTGAGTAATGTGAACATTGCCTACTTATGGTGCATTCAAATCCACTTAGACGTTTGGTAAGTGTAGGGGACGGAGGGCACCGACACGGAAAGTGTGGGGGACATGTACCCCATGTCCGCTACGCCTTTGCATGTGAGAGACTTGCATGGAAACTAGGGATGCACCGAATCCAGATGTTTGAGGTTCTGCCGAATCCTGAATCCGCTGGTTGAGATTCTGCTGAGTCCTCCTCCCATCCTCAGTCCATGAACTCAGTCAACACATTAATGAAGTCAGCAGGGACTGTCCTTCCTTTGCCGTACCTGAAGTTACTGCATTCTGGCTGCTGTCTGTAGATTCCTTCATCACAACTCGTATTCTTCCAGATGTTTGATACCAGATGTTGTAACAGCGGTGATGTTGTGTATTGTTTAGGGTCCTCGCCACCACCAGACTAATCAGCATTGCAGATTGAACATGTATCTGGACTTGAATGGCCTTCTTTTGACTGAAAGTGCTGCCAAACATCACTTTTTCTGCTGACGTAGCTCTGTTGTTTGTAAATTTGAAGTGCTGTCAGCAGTGAGAAAAACAAAAACAAAGTGGGGGGTCTGGGTGTCCTCCCTCAGGGAAGTTTTGAGCATCAACGACTCACTTTTACACACCAATTTATGGTGGAAATACCTTTATTTTGTGTAGAAGAAAACCACAGTTGACAATTCAAAATATATCAAAAATATAATGGAAAGTATGTTGTTACGTGTCATTGGGCATTTTTAAGTGGGTATATGGAAATCCTGGAGCTTTCTTAGTGGATATACTGCATATACCTGAGTATCATGTAACCTACACCACTGAAATTAACTAATGTGACTCAATAACGTAGCTAGATATATGAAATGAAAGCAAATTTAAACTACACTCTCTCAGTGATTTGGTAAGCCTGCTACTGAAGCTATACTGCCACTTCGGATGACACTGCAGCAGACGTTAACGTTACACAAACTACAGAAAATGAGCCAGATGAGGCTGATGCGTTACGTGGTAACGTTACAAAAAATATATAGGGTTGTCGCTCTGGGACATATCCCTCTGGGACACATCCCTCTGGGACACGTCGCTCTGGGACACGTCCCTCTGGGACACGTCGCTCTGGGACACATCCCTCTGGGACACGTCCTTCTGGGACACGTCCCTCTGGGACACGTCGCTCTGGGACACATCCCTGTGGGACACATCCCTGTGGGACACGTCCCTCTGGGACACGTCGCTCTGGGACATATCCCTCTGGGACACGTCGCTCTGGGGCACGTCGCTCTGGGGCACGTCGCTCTGGGGCACGTCGCTCTGGGACACGTCCCTCTGGGACACGTCCCTCTGGGACACGCCGCTCTGGGACACGTCCCTCTGGGACACGCCGCTCTGGGACACGTCCCTCTGGGACACGTCGCTCTGGGACACATCCCACTGGGACACGTCGCTCTGGGAGACGTCGCTCTGGGACACGTCGCTCTGGGACACATCCCTCTGGGACACGTCGCTCTGGGAGACGTCGCTCTGGGACACGTCGCTCTGGGAGACGTCGCTCTGGGACACATCCCACTGGGACACGTCGCTCTGGGAGACGTCGCTCTGGGACACGTCGCTCTGGGAGACGTCGCTCTGGGACACATCCCACTGGGACACATCCCTGTGGGACAAGTCGCTCTGGGACACATCCCTCTGGGACACATCCCTGTGGGACATGTCGCTCTGGGACACATCCCTCTGGGACACGTCGCTCTGGGACACATCCCTCTGGGACAAGCCGCTTTGGGACACGTCGCTCTGGGACACGTCGCTCTGGGACGGACCAGTCTAATGCTCCGAGGGAAAAAATGACAGTATACTCCAGCTGTGCCAAACTCAGCTTTACTAAGGGCCACACTAGAAAATTAGACTCACATCAAGAGCCAGACATGTAGAGTTCATTTCTTTTATGTCAAATATATTTGATTGTATTATTGCATGTCTTCTATAATCTTCTCACTTACAGTTTGGTTGGCAAAAATGCCGAAGAAAATGCCAAAATGCATAAAATATGTCGAAGAAAGCGACATAAATGCTGAAAAAAGCAGCAAAATATGGGGGCCAGACCGAAATGTTTGGCCCACGGGCCTTGAGTTTGACACGTGTGGTATACTCACTACAAAAAAGGCTCCTCCGCTGTTTTAAGCCTTCATCAGATGGATTTATTTAAATGTTTCCAATGTGGAAGGAGCGAGGCTCTGCAGCTGGGTTAATAGAAACCCTGTCATCATTTCCCCAGAGTGCCACAGACGATCATTATAGGAAAATATTCCTCCCCGTCACCGATAACGAGGCAGCCGACAGCGAGCGTCTCCGTCAATACACTCGCACATTGTTAGTGTGTTCTCATCTTCAGGGAGTTTCCCGAGCAAACACCTCGAGCCAAGCGTTTGGAAGACGTTAGCAGAGAGCGCTTTAATTAGCGTCGGTCTCATTTCTGTCCAACAGCTTTTTTTCCTGACAGCTGTGTCTTCATTAGCTCCGGACCAGGTAATTACATCGCGCCGGGTGTCTAAATGAACCGTTTTGCCCCAAAGGTGCGTTTCTAAAAGGACGTCACCCTGCTAATTTGCTCGTTCAGACAAAAAAATCCTGGAGCGGCAGGGCCGGATGGAGATCGGGTAATTTCTTTTGACTCTGCAATAGAAATGTTTCCTCCACTGCCTACTTTTGGTATGTTTGCTTATTGTGATGTAATTTCCTGGAGTATCTTCAATTGTCTATAATAATTAATACAAGTATGGAAATTGTGCAGGAAGTAAGATGAGGAAGGATCAGATGTACAGTTGTGGTGTTGGAGTCATAGTGTAGTCTCGCTTTGCCAGACCTTCCTCTACAGCTCTGTGGAGACTTTGAGGGGTTTAGACCGAGACTTTGAGGGGTTTAGACCGAGACTTTGAGGGGTTTAGACCGAGACTTTGAGAGGTTTAGACCGAGACTTTGAGAGGTTTAGACCGAGACTTTGAGAGGTTTAGACCGAGACTTTAAGGGGTTTAGACCGAGACTTTGAGGGGTTTAGACCGAGACTTTGAGAGGTTTAGACCGAGACTTTGAGGGGTTTAGACCGAGGCTTTGAGGGGTTTAGACCGGGACTTTGAGGGGTTAAGACCGGGACTTTGAGGGGTTAAGACCGGGACTTTGAGGGGTCGAGACCGAGACTTTGAGCAGTTTAGACCGAGACTTTGAGCGGTTTAGACCGAGACTTTGAGGAGTTAAGACCGGGACTTTGAGGGGTCGAGACCGAGACACAAGTTAATTTAAAGCCTTGGTCATATTAGAGTGGAGGAAGAAATGACTGATATCGTTGTACGGTTTGGAAGACTGGTTGGGCCCAATTTAGACACTTTTTATCCCCCTGTTCATATTCCCTAATGGCTGGCCTGATCCATCCAATAGCAGGAAACGTCCTCCTGTGTGTGCATGTGAGGCTGTCTCAGTATAACAGTGTGTCTCTGAGGGTGAGTTGGTGTCGCTCAGTCTGACTCTCACTGAGCCGGGGAATTGATCGTGCAGCTGAAGGAGAAACTTTATGTCAGATATCTGCCTCCCAGGGGAATTTAAAACCATCTCTGTGTGTTCGCAGCTGACTGAAATATTAACTGTACCTGTTCAGACCTCTTTCAATCCTCTGCTGGAATACAAGTTAACTACCTCGCTCAGTCAAGCTAGCGTCACACGGTCACAAATAGCATATAAAAACAGAGATAAAAGGTTTAATTTAGAGACAAATGCACACTAATACAAATAAGATATGGATAGTTTCAAATCCAAAGTAAAAACCAGTGTTGTACTCAAGACCACCTAAACCAAGTCATCACCAAGACCAGAGTGGATCGAGACCGAGACTTTGAGGGGCTTAGACTGAGGCACCGAGACTTTGAGGGGTTGAGACCGAGACGTTGAGGGGTTGAGACCGAGACTTTGAGGGGTTTAGACTGAGACTTTGAGGGGTTTAGACCGAGACTTTGAGGGTTTTAGACCGAGACTTTGAGGGGTCAAGACCAAGACACCAAGACTTTGAGGGGTTGGGACCGAGACTTTGAGGGGTTTAGACTGAGACTTTGAGGGGTCAAGACCAAGACACCAAGACTTTGAGGGGTTGAGACCGAGACTTTGAGGGGTCTAGACCGAGACTTTGAGGGGTCGAGAGTGAGACTTTGAGGGGTCGAGAGTGAGACTTTGAGGGGTCTAGAGCGAGACTTTGAGGCTTCTGGACCGAGACTTTGAGGGGTCTAGACCGAGACTTTGAGGGGTTTAGACTGAGACTTTGAGGGGTTTAGACCGAGACTTTGAGGGGTTTAGACTGAGACTTTGAGGGGTCGAGACCAAGACACCAAGACTTTGAGGGGTTGGGACCAAGAATTTGAGGGGTCTAGACCAAAACTTTGAGGGGTTTAGACTGAGACTTTGAGGGGTCGAGACCAAGACTTTGAGGGGTTTAGACCAAGAATTTGAGGGGTGGAGACCGAGACTTTGAGGGGTCTAGACCGAGACTTTGAGGGGTCTAGACCAAAACTTTGAGGGGTTTAGACTGAGACACCGAGACTTTGAGGGGTTGAGACCGAGACTTTGAGGGGTTTAGACCAAGAATTTGAGGGGTTTAGACCGAGACTTTGAGGGGTCAAGACCAAGACACCAAGACTTTGAGGGGTTTAGACTGAGACTTTGAGGGGTCAAGACCAAGACACCAAGACTTTGAGGGGTTGAGACCGAGACTTTGAGGGATTTAGACCAAGAATTTGAGGGGTCGAGACCGAGACTTTGAGGGGTCTAGACCGAGACTTTGAGGGGTTTAGACTGAGACTTTGAGGGGTTTAGACCGAGACTTTGAGGGGTTTAGACTGAGACTTTGAGGGGTCGAGACCAAGACACCAAGACTTTGAGGGGTTGGGACCAAGAATTTGAGAGGTCTAGACCAAAACTTTGAGGGGTCGAGACCAAGACTTTGAGGGGTTTAGACCAAGAATTTGAGGGGTCTAGACCGAGACTTTGAGGGGTCTAGACCGAGACTTTGAGGGGGTCTAGAGCAAGACTTTGAGGGGTCTAGACCAAGACTTTGAGGGGGTCTAGACCGAGACTTTGAGGGGTCTAGACCGAGACTTTGAGGGGTTTAGACTGAGACTTTGAGGGGTTTAGACCGAGACTTTGAGGGGTTTAGACTGAGACTTTGAGGGGTCGAGACCAAGACACCAAGACTTTGAGGGGTTGGGACCAAGAATTTGAGGGGTCTAGACCAAAACTTTGAGGGGTCGAGACCAAGACTTTGAGGGGTTGAGACCAAGAATTTGAGGGGTCTAGACCGAGACTTTGAGGGGTCTAGACCGAGACTTTGAGGGGGTCTAGAGCAAGACTTTGAGGGGTCTAGACCAAGACTTTGAGGGGGTCTAGACCGAGACTTTGAGGGGTCTAGACCGAGACTTTGAGGGGTTTAGACTGAGACTTTGAGGGGTTTAGACCGAGACTTTGAGGGGTTTAGACTGAGACTTTGAGGGGTCGAGACCAAGACACCAAGACTTTGAGGGGTTGGGACCAAGAATTTGAGGGGTCTAGACCAAAACTTTGAGGGGTCGAGACCAAGACTTTGAGGGGTTTAGACCAAGAATTTGAGGGGTCTAGACCGAGACTTTGAGGGGTCTAGACCGAGACTTTGAGGGGGTCTAGAGCAAGACTTTGAGGGGTCTAGACCAAGACTTTGAGGGGGTCTAGAGCGAGACTTTGAGGGGTCTTAATTCAATGATATCCCTGCAGTTGTGGTCTTGAAATAAAATCCAGAGTCTTCTTTATCTGAGACGAGACCAAGACCTTCCAAAATGTGTCTTAAGACCGATCTCAAGTACTACAACGTTGGTAACAACACAAACTATAAAATTATAAGACATTACCTAAACGCCAGACTGAATAATTAGAGTTGGG
Organism: Zingel zingel; assembly: GCA_023566125.1. Classification (NCBI taxonomy): domain Eukaryota; kingdom Metazoa; phylum Chordata; class Actinopteri; order Perciformes; family Percidae; genus Zingel; species Zingel zingel. The sequence goes on along the minus strand of CM042321.1, from coordinate 2,061,432 downwards.
GTTAAATGCAGCTATTCACAATGAATAACTCCTCGTGTTCATTCAGTCGTGGTTCTCTGAGAAAGAAGATGACTTTGAGAGGCTGATATCTGGAAGTCCATCGATGGCTCCCATGTGTGTGTTGTAGAAATATTTCTATATTCTAGATGTGTTATTCTCATTATTATATTTGTATTAGAGTGAGTATCGGGCTGCATTTTCTGTCCGAGCCCGGCCCGCGTCCGACAGAGCAGTAACCGAACTTGACCCGAGACTGACAGGTATTAAGATATCTGTGTCCGAGCCCAATCCGAGCACAACACAGTTAAAATGTAATTTTTTCTCATACTAATGACACATGTACGTTTGTTTGTGTGGAAAGCTTTTATCAAGCAGCTGTAGGAAGGCATTCAGGAATGTCAACAGATGAGGTCCTCAGCGCACACAGGGCAAAATCGCACGTTAACACAGGCGCGCACCTATATAATCAGCTTTTTTAAATTTAAAATGTTCAGTGCCGTACGCCGCCTTCACACTGGCAGTTGAAATCAGCTCCGTAATACGCAATACGCTCCCAGCGGACGTCGTACTACACCGTTGAATAGCTTCGGAAGCGACTCAAAAAAATGTCAGAGAGACTAGAAGTGTCTGAATGTACGATTCTCTATGACCTCTCTTATACAGATATAAACAGAAAGGCTGCTGCGTGGAGAACAGCTGCCCAGGACGTTGACATGTCACGTCGGTTAAATGTGATATAGGGTATAATGTCAATAGTTAAATGTGATATAGGGTATAATGTCAATAGTTAAATGTGATATAGGGTATAATGTCAATAGTTAAATGTGATATAGGGTATAATGTCAATAGTTAAATGTGATATAGGGTATAATGTAAATAGTTAAATGTGATATAGGGTATAATGTCAATAGTTAAATGTGATATAGGGTATAATGTCAATAGTTAAATGTGATATAGGGTATAATGTCAATAGTTAAATGTGATATAGGGTATAATGTAAATAGTTAAATGTGATATAGGGTATAATGTCAATAGTTAAATGTGATATAGGGTATAATGTAAATAGTTAAATGTGATATAGGGGTATAATGTCAATAGTTAAATGTGATATAGGGTATAATGTAAATAGTTAAATGTGATATAGGGTATAATGTCAATAGTTAAATGTGTTATAGGGTATAATGTCAATAGTTAAATGTGATATAGGGTATAATGTCAATAGTTAAATGTGATATAGGGTATAATGTCAATAGTTAAATGTGATATAGGGTATAATGTCAATAGTTAAATGTGATATAGGGTATAATGTCAATAGTTAAATGTGATATAGGGTATAATGTCAATAGTTAAGTGTGATATAGGGTATAATGTCAATAGTTAAGTGTGATATAGCGGTATAATGTCAATAGTTAAATGTGATATAGGGTATAGTGTCAATAGTTAAATGTGATATAGCGGTATAATGTCAATAGTTAAATGTGATATAGGGTATAGTGTCAATAGTTAAATGTGATATAGGGTATAATGTCAATAGTTAAATGTGATATAGGGTATAGTGTCAATAGTTAAATGTGATATAGGGTATAATGTCAATAGTTAAATGTGATATAGGGTATAATGTCAATAGTTAAATGTGATATAGGGGTATAATGTCAATAGTTAAATGTGATATAGGGTATAGTGTCAATAGTTAAATGTGATATAGCGGTATAATGTCAATAGTTAAATGTGATATAGGGTATAATGTCAATAGTTAAATGTGATATAGGGGTATAATGTCAATAGTTAAATGTGATATAGGGTATAGTGTCAATAGTTAAATGTGATATAGCGGTATAATGTCAATAGTTAAATGTGATATAGGGTATAATGTCAATAGTTAAATGTGATATAGGGTATAATGTCAATAGTTAAATGTGATATAGGGTATAATGTCAATAGTTAAATGTGATATAGGGTATAATGTCAATAGTTAAATGTGATATAGGGGTATAATGTCAATAGTTAAATGTGATATAGCAGTATAATGTCAATAGTTAAATGTGATATATGGTATAATGTCAATAGTTAAATGTGATATAGCGTATAATGTCAATAGTTACATGTGATATAGCGTATAATGTCAATAGTTACATGTGATATAGGGTATAATGTCAATAGTTAAATGTGATATAGGGTATAATGTCAATAGTTAAATGTGATATAGCGTATAATGTCAATAGTTACATGTGATATAGCGTATAATGTCAATAGTTACATGTGATATAGGGTATAATGTCAATAGTTAAATGTGATATAGGGGTATAATGTCAATAGTTAAATGTAATATAGGGTATAATGTCAATAGTTAAATGTAATATAGGGTATAATGTCAATAGTTAAATGCGATATAGGGTATAATGTCAATAGTTAAATGCGATATAGGGTATAATGTCAATAGTTAAATGTCTGTTGCTAGCTAACTAACAGTGTGAAGGCGTAATTATCACGCTGATGTGACCGAGCCTGACCAGAACCTGAACATCATTTCTAAATATCTGTCCGACCTCGGACCGGCTCGGTTCGGGTATCCATCCTCTAATTTGTATCCCCTGTATTTGTATTTACTTGGGAACACACAACTAGTTAGCTCCAGCTATGATTACCATATAAGTTCATGAATCTGTGTGTATGCAGTACTCTACCATACGATGAAGTGGAACGGGGGGGTTGGATCTCGTGTGAATGTGTGCGAGCTGGAACGTCTCCCCGGAGACAGGAGGAAGAGAGGAGGAGAGACGCCTCCAAGCAAGATATAAAAGATTAGGAAAAATGGTCAGGCGGGGGTGCACATTTTGACAGAGCCTGAGTGAACCTGTACCCCGTATATTTTGTCTGCGGTCAGGGATACTTAGGATCTTTTTTGTGTGCCCACATGTGTGTTATAACTTAAATACTGGACTTCAGTTAACTTGCTTAACTGAACTCTTTGTCTCGGATTGATCTTTATGTTCTGGTTAACTTAAGTCCGATGAAAGAAGGCGCGGGAATTCATGAATTGGAGTCAGATTTGACAGGCCTTAGGGCCTTATTTTAGACATAATTCCCTACAGTGTGTGAGTCGTGTTTGGGTTAGGTGATGAGAAAGTTATCTCGATGATTCCCCCTGCTTCGTCCACACCAAAGGCATTCATTCATTCATTCAACCGTGGTTATGTCAAAAAGAAGATAGTTTGCTACCTGTCGTCCATCGATGGCTCCTCTCATCTCTTTGAACGTTGCCTCGAACTCGCCAATGTAGTCGTGTTTCCCGTTTGAGTCCCAGTCCCACACGGTGCACTGAGCAGACAAAAATACAGAAACAGCTTCAGTGGACATTAAAAATAAAAATCTGACAAACTGACAAACAAAAAAAAAGGAAGGGAAGGGGAAGTGAGGCAACAAGAGGTCAAAAAAACGACAAACTTCAACAACAGCAACAAAAAGAAAGAGACAAACTTAGTAGACTGTATAAGGAAGGAAGGCGGGAATAGGTCCAAAGAGGAACAATGGTCCGGTACAACAGCCTTGTAACTGAAAAATATTTTGCAAAGAAATCACTCCTCCAGAGTACCCCTAGGGGGACACGTACCCCCTGCAGTCCTCCAGAGTGCCCCTAGGGGGACACGTACCCCCTGCAGTCCTCCAGAGTACCCCTAGGGGGACACGTACCCCCTGCAGTCCTCCAGAGTACCCCTAGGGGGACACGTACCCCCTGCAGTCCTCCAGAGTGGTCATAGAGGTATGTGTACCTTTCTCTAGGTCCTCCATGTTTCCGTCTCATTCGTCCCCCCCAAAAAATGAGCTTAATGTAACTTAGAACAGCGATTTATTTGACAGTAAAATGCTTTTCTGGTT
>CM042321.1:2003941-2044856 GCA_023566125.1 Zingel zingel | reverse complement strand
ACACACACACACACACACACACAGACACACACACACACAGACAGACACACACACACACACACACACACACACACACACACACACACACAGACACACACACACACACACACACACACACACACACACACACACACACACACACACAGACACACACACACACACACACACACACACACACAGACACACACACAGACACACACATAGACAGGTTCAGGTGCAAGTATTTGTTGGGTGGTTTAGGGGTTTCCACCCTCAAGAAAATGTATGCAAACATGTACAATTTCATATCATTTTGGACCATTATTATCGCCATATCTGTGTCTAAAACATTGGAAAAGCTAGAGCAGATAAAAAATAACACTCAAAAAGCTAGAAGACAACATTTGCTATTTAAATTTAGATTAGATCTCTTGTAGTCTTGTAGTTAGTTTGCTTGTCGACACTGATTTTGCGTTCATTTGGCCACATTCTACCACAACTCTGACCCAGATAGCTCACTCCCACTTTGTCTGTGTTACTGTCCTGCATGCCATTCTGTCCTGTTTGTACTTTAGTTTGTCTGGAAGCGTGCTGTCCGTAACGTACGGTGCTTGTGACAAAGAATTTCCCCCGTGGGGACGATAAAGTCTAAAGTGCCCACGCGAATTGCAACAAACTCTTTAAACTGATCTAGTGTCATAAGAAGTCTCCTCCAGAGCCGGCCCGCGGCAGAGGCAGTTTAGGCAAACGCTAAGGGCGCCGGCAGTCACAAGGAGTACAGAAAAGTTAAAGATGATGCGAAAAAAAAACGTGCAAAAAAACGTGCAAAAAAGACCCCAAAAAACGTCAGAATAAACGCAAAAAAAAGTGTCAAGAATCGGCAACAACTTTGAAAAAAGAAGAGACAAGAACAGCTAAAATCTGAGATCCAAGTGGTGGAAAGTAGGGATGTCCAGATCCGATCACGCGATCTTATATATTTATATTTAAATATATAAAAACGACATTCGAGACAGGCTACATTTAGAGCACACACATTATAGACTATACATAGAGTGCAATTACTACTTAAAGTAGAGCATTTAAGTCAGACAAGGGACAGGACAGACAACAGACATCAAAAGACAGGGCATAACAGAGCTCTGATTGTTATAAGTTAGGTTCACCGTGAGGTATGAAGGTGGAATATCTAGAATTTAGCAGCAGAAAAGAAAAGTGCAGGAGTGCATTTCAGTTCAGTGTGAAACATTTGCATCATGTTTTGTTGTGCAACAGTCTGACTGCTTGAGGGAAGAAGCTCTTCCACATTCTGGAGGTGTGGGCAGCTATACTGCGGTTCCTTCTACCTGATGGCAGTAAGGGCAAGAGTGCACGGGACGGATGCTTGTGGCTTAGACAGTGGGTGTTGTGCATGTCAGAGAGGGAGGGAAGAGAGGACCCAGTGATGTTTTCAGCCGTCCTCACAATCGCTGCAGGGCCTTTCGTTCTGCAATGGTGCAGTTACCAAACCACGCTGTAATGGCACTGCTGAGGATACTCTCAATAGTCCCTTTAACTTTTCTTTACTCATTTGGACTGCCAACGACCCTGGCGTTTCCCTAAATTGCCTCTGCCGCGGGCCGGCAAATTGGACCCAATCCACAGGATAAGGGTGACCAGTAGGGTACCGGATTCAATACTTTTTAGGCACCGACTGAATTGCCTCCGTAGTATCGAGTTTTGAAAAGATGCCTTGTCATTCAATACCTAAGGAGGAAATCTCAGAGTAGAATTTTACTTTAACTTAAGTAACAGTTCATCAAAATAACAGTACTTTTACTTAAGTAGAATATCTGTCCACCTCGGAGAAACGGACTTCTTTTTGGAGCCAGTGGAGTCTCTTGACTCAAAACCTACAAACAATGAATGCCATACTGTTTGTGTGCCTGGCACATGATGAGGACACGAGATCCCTCCGAGTCCTGGCAGAAGTGTGCCATGTGCAGACGGGTCTGAAACGCTGAGCGAGCTGCGTGCACTCACACGGCCGTCCAGCAGCGTCAGCTGACAGATGGCGTTCAGGCTGGAGATCCTCCACAACGGTTCATTAAACACGCTTTAATTAGACCGTTAAGAGTTTGTCTGAATCAGTGAAAAGATGTCCAGCATCCTGCTGACACCGCTGGGTGTCTTACTCAACATTAACTCAACATTTACTCAGTTTTTTATACTATTTTGTTTGGGTTTGTGTGAAAAAAAAGCATTAACAACTTAGAAAAAAGCCAGAAAAAGAGTCAAATCCATTGAAGAAATGCCTCAAACGTCAAAAGAAGCAACATAATAGTCTGGAGAAGCGCCAAAAACGCTGAAAAATGCTTCAAAATCATCAGAATAAGTGACAAAGTGTCACATTTTTGGCGTCACGCTGTTTCGGCGTTGCCCTGATTATTAGTACCAACTTTCTATTTTCTGCCTGTAATTATCTCTGCCATCTACATCCTGTTGTGGGTTTCTCTTTCCTTTTGGTTTCCAGCCTTCAGCAGCCGTGTGTAAGATGTTCTCCCTCCTGAGAATCGTCGGTGTTTGGCCGGATCATGACCTGCGAGGCGGACTCTGCAGACAATCAGCCGCTCCGCCTCTGCAGAGTCCAGGTCGGTCTGAACTTCACTTTTTAACGAGTCTGTAGGGAGCGGCTTCCTGCTGTCCATGCACTCAAACAACAACAACAACAACAACAACAACAACAGCTCGTTTAACAGATCAGAGGGAACTCTGTTTGATTCTTCTGCTGGCACTATGTTCCCTCATTTCTAGGACTTTTTCAAAATGACGTCTTGTGTTCCTACATTTCCCTTCAATTTAAGCCCTATCCTCCCACAAAATGTTTTTAGGGTTAGGGTTAGGAGGATAACATCTGATACAAATTTGTGAAAAAGGAAATGTGGGAACATAGTTCCTAATTTTGAAAAAAAATCTTAGAAATGTGGGAACAGAGGGCTGTGGGACCATTGGGCTGTGGGAACATAGGGCTGTGGGAACATAGGGCTGTGGGGACATAGGGCTGTGGGAACATAGGGCTGTGGGAACATTGGGCTGTGGGAACATAGGGCTGTGGGACCATTGGGCTGTGGGAACATAGGGCTGTGGGAACATAGGGCTGTGGGACCATAGGACTGTGGGAACATAGGGCTGTGGGAACATTGGGCTGTGGGAACATAGGGCTGTGGGACCATTGGGCTGTGGGAACATTGGGCTGTGGGAACATAGGGCTGTGGGAACATAGGGCTGTGGGAACATAGGACTGTGGGACCATTGGGCTGTGGGAACATAGGGCTGTGGGAACATAGGGCTGTGGGAACATAGGACTGTGGGACCATTGGGCTGTGGGAACATAGGGCTGTGGGACCATAGGGCTGTGGGAACATAGGGCTGTGGGACCATTGGGCTGTGGGAACATAGGGCTGTGGGAACATAGGGCTGTGGGAACATAGGACTGTGGGACCATTGGGCTGTGGGAACATAGGGCTGTGGGACCATAGGGCTGTGGGAACATAGGGCTGTGGGACCATTGGGCTGTGGGACCATTGGGCTGTGGGACCATTGGGCTGTGGGACCATTGGGCTGTGGGAACATAGGGCTGTGGGACCATTGGGCTGTGGGACCATTGGGCTGTGGGACCATTGGGCTGTGGGACCATTGGGCTGTGGGACCATAGGGCTGTGGGACCATAGGGCTGTGGGACCATTGGGCTGTGGGACCATAGGGCTGTGGGACCATAGGCATAGGCTCCCCTGTCAACAACACGCTCATGGTTTCCTCTTCTCAGGATAACACCCGTGTGTTCATTTCCTGTTTGCTGGCAGACGGAGAGCAGAACTGACAAACACATCTCTGACAGAATGACATCAGGAAGTTTTCTTCAATTAGATCTGTATCTGAATTTAAAAGCAGCAATTATCAATGTTTGTTTCAATCCTGCAGCTAGGGGAAAACGTCCATTAAATGGACCTTTTTTTTGTCAACACATTTCCCAACAATCTATCCATTAAGATCATGGTTTTATTCTAATTACAACATGGAATATGAGCGTGCACCAAGGGCTGCCGTGCTCATCACTGCACCTGAAATGTACACTGTTATCGCACGCTCCATTCATCCACAACAGTCCATACCTGTGTAACGTAGAAAAATTAGATCTTTATCTGAATCGTGAAGCAGCACTTATTAATGCTTTATATCCACAATGTTTCAATCCAGCAGCCAGGGAAAACGGTCCATTAAAGGTCCTATGACATGGTGCTCTTTGGATGCTTTTATATAGGCCTTAGTGGTCCCCTAATACTGTATCTGAAGTCTCTTTTATATAGACCTTAGTGGTCCCCTAATACTGTATCTGAAGTCTCTTTTATATAGGCCTTAGTGGTCCCTAATACTGTATCTGAAGTCTCTTTTATATAGACCTTAGTGGTCCCCTAATACTGTATCTGAAGTCTCTTTTATATAGGCCTTAGTGGTCCCCTAATACTGTATCTGAAGTCTCTTTATATAGATCTTAGTGGTCCCCTAATACTGTATCTGAAGTCTCTTTATATAGATCTTAGTGGTCCCCTAATACTGTATCTGAAGTCTCTTTATATAGATCTTAGTGGTCCCCTAATACTGTATCTGAAGTCTCTTTATATAGATCTTAGTGGTCCCCTAATACTGTATCTGAAGTCTCTTTTATATAGGCCTTAGTGGTCCCTAATACTGTATCTGAAGTCTCTTTTATATAGACCTTAGTGGTCCCCTAATACTGTATCTGAAGTCTCTTTTATATAGGCCTTAGTGGTCCCCTAATACTGTATCTGAAGTCTCTTTATATAGATCTTAGTGGTCCCCTAATACTGTATCTGAAGTCTCTTTATATAGATCTTAGTGGTCCCCTAATACTGTATCTGAAGTCTCTTTATATAGGCCTTAGTGGTCCCCTAATACTGTATCTGAAGTCTCTTTATATAGATCTTAGTGGTCCCCTAATACTGTATCTGAAGTCTCTTTATATAGATCTTAGTGGTCCCCTAATACTGTATCTGAAGTCTCTTTTATAGAGACCTTAGTGGTCCCCTAATACTGTATCTGAAGTCTCTTTCCTGAAATTCAGCCTTGGTGCAGAATTTCAGCCACTAGAGCCAGTCCCACAATGAGCTTTCCTTAGGATGTGCCATTTCTGTGTCTGTAGCTTTAAATGCTATTGAGGCGGAGAGGGGGGGGGGGGGGGGGGGGGGGGGGGGGGGCAATGTGGAGGGTGGGGGGTGTGGCCTTGACCAACTGCCACTTTGCTTGTTTGAAAGCCATGATGTCTCTCTCTCTCTCATGGGGGGCCAAATTCTCTGGGCGGACAAAGCAGAGAAAGGGGAGGTAACCTTTCTCCTTATGACGTCATAAAGGGAAGATTCCAGATCGGCCCATCTGAGCTTTCATTTTCTCAAAGGCAGAGCAGGATACCCAGGGCTCGGTTTACACCTATCACCATTTCTAGCCACTGGGGGACCAGAGGCAGGCTGGGGGAACGCATATTAATGTTAAAAAACCTCATAAAGTGAAAATGTCATGCCACGGGACCTTTATATATATAATATATATAATACATAGATCATTTATTCTAATTACAATATGGAAATGAATACGAAGAAAGGGCTGCCGTGCTCATCACTCAATGCATTCCAGCCCGTTCTCAATCCAAACTCGTAAAATACGGATGTTTGGGCAGTAGCTGTCCCAGATACGACGTAAAAATCCCCCTTCAGCGTGTGTGTAGAACGCACCGGGCAGAGCTGCAGCTACACGGCGTTAAAGACGACTTAGCACTAAGTAGCGAGTAGTATGAAAGCCCGAAAAACCCCATAAGGAGGGTAGGGGGTGCATGGGTCAAACAACACAGGACTTTCACCCAGGAGCCCGGGGATCGTGTCCCGCGTGTCACGTTTCCTAAACCCAACCGTCCCGTTCTTGTCCCTCGTGTCATGGAAACGCACCTTTCATGAGCCCACCCACGAGCTTTTCCTTAACCTAACTGCGTCAAAAGTAACGCATTTACATCTGACGCTAAAGGAGACTTTTAGCGTCAACAACAACGCCAAAGGCGCCTGACCAAACGCCCATATTTTACGCGATGGGAGTGAGAATGTGTTGCGCATTCTCATGAACGGGTTCGTACGATATCGTACGAAAATGTTTGCACACCAACTGATATGATAGCTACATCAACGAACGGTTCGGCCTGGATCACTAGAAGTAGACTTGAAAGCAAATATCCTCTATATTAAAGATGGTATGTAACAGTCCCCACTTCCTGTCTCCTAAAAGGGCCTCGTTTGAATCTGTATATTTTATTAATATGATCTATTGCTAACGTTAGATATTTAACACAGCAAGACAGAAAAGACATATTTAGCATCACGGAGATTAGTTTTGTTAGGGCGTTCACCAACGTAAGCTAACGTTAACTCTCTGTGTTGCTGTTACAGAGTTAAAAATGTAGTGTATTGTTATATATGATTTCAGCCTTGTTGAATAGCTGTGAACGGAGCCACCCTTGGCCATATGGTTTACCTCAGATCTGCTGCGTGTAGTCCCGTGTTACTTCCCTACCCGATCAGAGAAGCTGTATACATTTGATCGGGTAGGTTCAGTGTACAAAGTACTCCAGCCAGTATATCAGTTTTCCAAAAGTAAATGATGTTTAAGTTGATAACCTCAATGTATCTCATGTGTTATAGTATTCCCATGCACTGTAACGATCGTACTGCATTTTGCATGTTTTGACAGAAAGTTAGTTAATGTTTCTTTTTGACCGTTAGTTTCTGCGTACTGAGGCTAACGTGGCTAGCCGTAACCTCCGCTAGTCACGTCCATGCATTGGAAGTAACATTACTCTGTGTCTATCATGTGTGTATGTTTAATCTCAGTACAGTTTCGGTATATGTCTGAGACAACAGCATATGTTAAGCAAGTATTCCCAAACGTTAATTAATCATCGTTCCATGTGTGTTGACATCCTGTCTGGCGTGCCTCGCTTGCTGCTAGCATGCACTGATAGTGTACAATGGGATATTGACGTAGTGCATGTAGCCTATGTAACGCAATGCATTATTTATATTTTGCTTGTGCTGATGCTGTAAATGTGTACACCAAAGCCTGAAGACAATGTTTTGATTCATGTTCCAAAGGTATGTGGCTCCATAATGTAATTAGCTTTAATGAAGTGCTGTAACTTTGTGCACTTAGGCTACAGTTGTGCCCATTATCTATGGGAAGTTAAAAGTTATGATTAGATAATCATTTTGCATGCATTTTCTATTACTGAAAGAGTAATTAGCAGAGAAGCTGTATACTTTTGAGCTAATGCTGTGAATGTGTACACAAAAAGCCTGAAGACAATGTTTTAAATTCATGTTTCAAAGGAAAATAAAAGGGAAGAAATGATGCTTGACCATCGACCATCGTTACCTTGCCAGATCTCGCGAGAGTTCGTTCCTGAGACAGAAACAGGTCTCTTAAGCCCGGTTCACATGGGACGATTTTAAAATTGTCGGCCGATTGTCCAACCCTGAGACCCCCCACACACGGCGGTAAAAGATCCCGGGTCTAACAGTTCTGGTCGTACAGCGTGACGGCAACATCAACACATCACACACCAATCGATTTGACTCCCGCTGTTTTGATTCTGTTTCCCGGTGCTTTCCTTGCCGCCTCGTCACCTGGCTTTCTGATTGGCTCCACGCCACAGTCCACAGGCTGCGTGCTCGTTTGTCCCCAGGGGACGCCACACACGAGGAGACATCGGGCCCAATCAATCCAACATGTTGGATATCCTCGATTTGAGATGGGAGCGGTCCCGACGTCCTTCCCAGCAGACGAGAGCAGTCTTAACACACCGCACACGGCAGGAATATCTGATCAGATTATTCTACGATCATCGGAGCATCCTGAAGATCGTCGGAAGGGGGGAATCAGGGCTAAAATCGGCCTAATTATCCTGCCGTGTCAACCAGGCTTTAGAGGACGGCTTTACACACTTTACACAATAACCCCACACAACAATCCAATCCAAATCAAAGTCAATCCAGACCTCTAGACATCCTGCAACCCAGTGAAGAAGAGGATAAGTTACTGCATTCTCCCCTGCCATTTTAAAAGTCTTTTTGGGTCTTAGAGTAAGAAAGACTTCAGTGTCTCTCAGGCAACTCTGATGCTTCAGATCCTCTGGAAAACATTTCAATCGGCCGTCAGAAGAAAGACAGTTTTTATCCGAGCAGCTGACATGTTGCTCACATCTTTCATCATCAACAGCGGACACAAACGTCAACAGTTTTAAACTCGGAGCCAGAAGTCCTCCACTTCAGCACAGTGTATTCAGCGGCGAGCTTGTTCAGATTTGAGATGTTATAATCAAGACATACTGTAGGTCAGAATCGCAGGGCGGGCTTTCGATCACTCTGATAGATCTGTGATAGTTTGACCCTATTGTTGGACTTTCATTCATGAACTAAGTGTTGATTAAAGACTCTCGCTCTGTTTCTTTGTCTCCTTTTAACAACTTCTCTAACGAAGCTTTGGCACCAGGCCTACAGCGTGCTGCTAAATGCACATTCATATATATACATACATATATATATATATATATATATATATATATGTATGTGTGTGTCTGTGTGTGTGTGTCTGTGTGCATGTGTGCGCGCGTGTGTGTGTATGTATGTGTGTGTGTGTGTGTGTTTGCGTCTGTGCATGCCTGTGTATGTCTGTGCATGTGTGTGTGTGTGTGTGTGTGTGTGTGTGTGTCTGTTTGTCTCTGTCTGTGTGTGTGTGTGTGCGTCTGTGCATGTATGTGCATGTGTGTGTGTGCCTGTGTGTGTGTCCCTGTGTCTGTGTCCCTGTGTGTGTGTGTGTGTGTGTGTGTGTGTGTGTCTGTCTGTCTGTCTGTGTGTGTGTGTGTGTGTGTGTGTGTGTGTGTGTGTGTGTGTGTGTGTGTGTGTGCGCCTGTGTCTGTGTCCCTGTGTGTGTTTGTGTGTCCCTGTGTGTGTGTGTGTGTGTGTGTGTGTGTGTGTGTGTGCAGAGGATTGTGGGAGTTGTGTGAAGATCTGCAGTGAGGTGTGAGGATTCTTAACTAAAGCCGGCTCCAGCTTCTGTTTCCTGACATTAATTAGATCTTTGACGGAGACAAAGAAGAAGCAGAAATCACACGTTCACGCCGACGTTTCATACAAATAAGAAATATATCTATGGACATCGTCACGTTGCCTCTTTCATACATGTGAGATGTCATGGAACGTATTTGGTGCCCTACAGGCAAAATACCAGCTGTTGTCGTCTGTGTTTCTTATTTTAAAAGTTTTTGATGCTTTTATTTCGTTGTTTTGCTGCTTTTTTAAACATTTTTGGACATTTTTTGTGGCGTTTTTGGGACTATTTTCAACCCATTTGTTTTTTTTTATTGGTGTTTTTTTTTTGCACTTCGTTTTTGACTTTTTTTTCAACTTTTTTGGCGCTTTTTTGACGGTTTTCTGACATTTCATTTATGCTTTTTCAACTTTTTTGATGCTTATTGCAACGTTTTTAAAGTCACGTATCCAGGTCAGCCTCGATGTTAAGAGAGCTGCACACAAAAAGACAGAACTGTTCTGATTTAGACACCAAAATGACTTGTTAAGATTAGAGAAAAGATTGTGGTTTTGGGTTAAAACATGGGACGTGATCACCTGTTCCCTGGTGAAAGTCGTGTCTTTTTCCCTTAACTTCTTCAGGACATGATCACCTGTTTCCTGGTGAAAGTCTTGTCTTTTCTCCTTAACTTCTTCAGGACATGATCACCTGTTTCCTGGTGAAAGTCTTGTCTTTTCTCCTTAACTTTCTCCTTAACTTCTTCAGAACATGATCACCTGTTTCCTGGTGAAAGTCTTGTTTTCTCCTTAACTTTCTCCTTAACTTCTTCAGGACGTGATCACCTGTTTCCTGGAGAAAGTCTTCTGTTTTCTCCTTAACTTTCTCCTTAACTTCTTCAGGACATGATCACCTGTTTCCTGGTGAAAGTCTTGTGTTTTCTCCTTAACTTCTCCAGGACATGATCACCTGTTCCCTGGTGAAAGTCTTGTTTTCTCCTTAACTTTCTCCTTAACTTCTTCAGGACATGATCACCTGTTTCCTGTTGAAAGTCTTGTCTTTTCTCCTTAACTTCTTCAGGACATGATCACCTGTTCCCTGGTGAAAGTCTTGTTTTCTCCTTAACTTTCTCCTTAACTTCTTCAGGACATAATCACCTGTTTCCTGGTGAAAGTCTTGTGCTTTCTCCTTAACTTCTTCAGGACACGATCACCTGTTCCCTGGTGAAAGTCTTGTTTTCTCCTTAACTTTCTCCTTAACTTCTTCAGGACGTGATCACCTGTTTCCTGGGGAAAGTCTTGTGTTTTCTCCTTAACTTTCTCCTTAACTTCTTCAGGACATGATCACCTGTTTCCTGGTGAAAGTCTTGTCTTTTCTCCTTAACTTCTTCAGGACATGATCACCTGTTTCCTGGTGAAAGTCTTGTCTTTTCTCCTTAACTTCTTCAGGACATGATCACCTGTTTCCTGGTGAAAGTCTTGTCTTTTCTCCTTAACTTCTTCAGGACATGATCACCTATTTCCTGGTGAAAGTCTTGTGTTTTCTCCTTAACTTTCTCCTTAACTTCTTCACGACATGATCACCTGTTTCCTGGTGAAAGTCTTGTCTTTTCTCCTTAACTTCTTCAGGACATGATCACCTGTTTCCTGGTGAAAGTCTTGTGTTTTCTCCTTAACTTTCTCCTTAACTTCTCCAGGACATGATCACCTGTTTCCTGGTGAAAGTCTTGTCTTTTCTCCTTAACTTTCTCCTTAACTTCTCCAGGACATGATCACCTGTTTCCTGGTGAAAGTCTTGTCTTTTCTCCTTAACTTCTTCAGGACATGATCACCTGTTCCCTGGTGAAAGTCTTGTTTTCTCCTTAACTTTCTCCTTAACTTCTTCAGGACATAATCACCTGTTTCCTGGTGAAAGTCTTGTCTTTTCTCCTTAACTTCTTCAGGACATGATCACCTGTTTCCTGGTGAGTCTTGAGTTTTCCCCTTAACTTCTTCAGGACATGATCACCTGTTCCCTGGTGAAAGTCTTGTCTTTTCTCCTTAACTTTCTCCTTAACTTCTTCACGACATGATCACCTGTTTCCTGGTGAAAGTCTTGTCTTTTCTCCTTGACTTTCTCCTTAACTTCTTCAGGACATGATCACCTGTTTCCTGGTGAAAGTCTTGTGTTTTCTCCTTAACTTTCTCCTTAACTTCTCCAGGACATGATCACCTGTTTCCTGGTGAAAGTCTTGTCTTTTCTCCTTAACTTTCTCCTTAACTTCTCCAGGACATGATCACCTGTTTCCTGGAGAAAGTCTTGTCTTTTCTCCTTAACTTCTTCAGGACATGATCACCTGTTTCCTGGTGAAAGTCTTGTCTTTTCTCCTTAACTTTCTCCTTAACTTCTCCAGGACATGATCACCTGTTTCCTGGTGAAAGTCTTGTGTTTTCTCCTTAACTTTCTCCTTAACTTCTTCAGGACATGATCACCTGTTTCCTGGTGAAAGTCCTGAGTTTTCTCCTTAACTTCTTCAGGACATGAACTCTGCTCCCCCTCTTTAAAGCTCTGTGTTTTAGGAGCCAAACATCCCCCCCGACCTCCTCCCTACGAGGATCTTCACGCTCTTATACGGCAGCAGTCAACGTGCTGCGGACAGCCATAAATACGTGGAATACACAATTACAGAGCGATATGTACGAAAGAAAGAGACATTTTAATCCAGATCTTTTTCACATCTGTTTCTTTCAAACTGAGATGAAGGAAGAAGTACTGAAACATGTCGTCATCCTGCCTGAACTTTGATATAAAGACACAGGACAGATCTGAAACCGCTGAAGTGAAGAAAACAAAGTAAAGAGAATATTTAATTGTTACACGAGCAAAATAAAACCAGGTCACCGCCGGGGAGAGAACGAACGACCAAGTGAAAGAACAAACTACATTCATCTGCATCTCCACCAGCGAGCAAACGTCTAAAAATACTCAGAGAAACATAAAGTGGGGCAACAGAAATCAGGTCTGACCATCAACACACACCCGAATGTTTCCTCCAAAGCCCAGAATCTTTGAGGGTTTTACAATAACTTTAACTTGGTGTCACTTTGCCTCAGTTTCTCTGGCTGGACCGGCAAACCAACGCAGCAACCCTACCTATGTTATGGGACATAGAAACAGAAACATCAGAAGGCAAAAAGACGACAAAAAGACAGCAAAAAGGCGACAAAAAAGGCGACAAAGGTGACAAAAAAAATTACAAAAAGGCGACGAAAAGGCGACATAAAGATGATGAAAAGGCAAAAAAGGCGACAATAAGGTGATGAAAAGGCGACGAAAAAACAGTTTCTACCTATGTTATGGGACTTAGGAACAGAAACATCAGAAGGCAAAAAGGCGACAAAAAGGCAACAAAAAGGCAACAAAAAGGCGACAAAAAGGCGACAAAAAGGCAACAAAAAGGCGACAAAAAGACGACAAAAAGATGACAAAAAGGCAACATAAAGGTGACGAAAAGGCGACAAAAAAGTCGGCGAAAAGGCAACAAAAAGGCGACAAAAAGGCGACAAAAAGGTGACAAAAAGGCAACATAAAGGTGACGAAAAGGCGACAAAAAGGCGACAAAAAAGTCGGCGAAAAGGCAACAAAAAGGCGACAAAAAGGCGACAAAAAGGCGACAAAAAGGCGACAAAAAGACGACATAAAGGTGACGAAAAGGCGACAAAAAGACGACATAAAGGTGATGAAAAGGCAACAAAAAAGTCGACGAAAAGGCGACAAAAAGGTGACAAAAAGGCAACATAAAGGTGACGAAAAGGCGACAAAAAGGCAACAAAAAAGTCGGTGAAAAGGGAACAAAAAGGCGACAAAAAGGCGACAAAAAGGTGACAAAAAGGCAACAAAAAGGTGACGAAAAGGCGACAAAAAAGGCGACGAAAAGGCGACAAAAAGGCAACATAAAGGTGACGAAAAGGCGACAAAAAGGCGACAAAAAGGCAACATAAAGGCGACAAAAAGGCGACAAAAAGGCGACAAAAAGGCGACATAAAGGTGACGAAAAGGCGACAAAAAAGGCGACGAAAAGGTGACGAAAAGGCAACAAAAAAGTCGACGAAAAGGCGACAAAAAGGCAACATAAAGGTGACGAAAAGGCGACAAAAAGGCGACAAAAAAGTCGGTGAAAAGGGAACAAAAAGGCGACAAAAAGGCGACAAAAAGGCAACAAAAAGGCGACAAAAAGGCAACAAAAAGGTGACGAAAAGGCAACAAAAAGACGACATAAAGGTGACGAAAAGGCGACAAAAAAGTCGACGAAAAGGCGACAAAAAGATGACATGAAGATGACGAAAAGGCGACAAAAAAGGCGACGAAAAGGCGTCAAAAAGGCGACAAAAAGACGACATAAAGGTGACGAAAAGGCGACAAAAAAGGCGACAAAAAAGGCGACGAAAAGGCGACAAAAAGACGACATAAAGGTGACGAAAAGGCAACAAAAAAGTTGACGAAAAGGCGACAAAAAGGCAACATAAAGGTGACGAAAAGGCGACAAAAAGGCGACAAAAAAGTCGGTGAAAAGGGAACAAAAAGGCGACAAAAAGGCGACAAAAAGGCAACAAAAAGGCGACAAAAAGGCAACAAAAAGGTGACGAAAAGGCGACAAAAAAGGCGACGAAAAGGCGACAAAAAGGCAACATAAAGGCGACATAAAGTTGACAAAAAGGCGATGAAAAGGCGAAAAAAGGCGACAAAAAAACAGTTTCTACCTATGTTATAGGACTTATAAAAACAGAAATATTAGAAGGCAAAAAGACAACAAAAAATGCGACGAAAAGGTGACAAAAAGGCGACAAAAAAGGCGACAAAGGTGACAAAAAAAATGACGAAAAGGCGACATAAAGATGACAAAAAGGTGACAAAAAAGACAACGAAAAGGCAAAAAAGGTGACAATAAGGTGATGAAAAGGCGACGAAAAAACAGTTTCTACCTATGTTATGGGACTTAGGAACAGAAACATCAGAAGGCAAAAAGGCAACAAAAAGGCGACAAAAAGGCAACAAAAAGGCGACAAAAAGACGACATAAAGGAGACAAAAAGGCAACATAAAGGTGACGAAAAGGCAACAAAAAGGCGACAAAAAAGTCAGCGAAAAGGCAACAAAAAGGCGACAAAAAGGCGACAAAAAGGCGACAAAAAGGCGACAAAAAGGCGACATAAAGGTGACGAAAAGGCGACAAAAAAGGCGACGAAAAGGCGTCAAAAAGGCGACAAAAAGACGACATAAAGGTGACGAAAAGGCGACAAAAAAGGCGACAAAAAAGGCGACGAAAAGGCGACGAAAAGGCGACAAAAAGACGACATAAAGGTGACGAAAAGGCAACAAAAAAGTCGACGAAAAGGCGACAAAAAGGCAACATAAAGGTGACGAAAAGGCGACAAAAAGGCGACAAAAAAGTCGGTGAAAAGGGAACAAAAAGGCGACAAAAAGGTGACAAAAAGGCGACAAAAAGGCAACAAAAAGGTGACGAAAAGGCGACAAAAAAGGCGACGAAAAGGCGACAAAAAGGCAACATAAAGGCGACATAAAGTTGACAAAAAGGCGACATAAAGGTGTCCAAAAAGTCGACGAAAAGGCAACAAAGGCGACAATAAAGTGATGAAAAGGCGACGAAAAACCTACCTATGTTTCTACCTATGTTATGGGACTTAGGAACAGAAACATCAGAAGGCAAAAAGGCAACAAAAAGGCAACAAAAAGGCGACAAAAAGGCAACAAAAAGGCGACAAAAAACAGTTTCTACCTATGTTATGGGACTTATAAAAACAGAAATATTAGAAGGCAAAAAGGCAACAAAAAGGCAACAAAAAATGCGACGAAAAGGCGACAAAAAGGCGACAAAAAGGATCAGACTGACACTTTTCACGACACACAAACAGACAGTTTCTACCTATGTTATGGGACTTAAAAACAGAAACATCAGAAGGCAAAAAGGCGACATAAAGGCGACATAAAGGCGACAAAAAGGTAACAAAAAAGTCGACGAAAAGGCAACAAAGGCGACAATAAGGCGATGAAAAGGCAAAGAATTCATGTTTACTGTATACAAGTGTGTGTGTGTGTGTGTGTGTGTGTGTGTGTGTGTGTGTGTGTGTGTGTGTCTGTGTGTGTGTGTGTGTGTGTCTATGTGTGTCTGTGTGTGTATGTGTGTGTGTGTGTGTGTGTGTGTGTGTGTGTGTGTGTGTCTGTGTGTGTCTGTGTGTGTCTGTGTGTGTGTGTGTGTGTGTGTGTGTGTGTGTCTCAGCTGAGAAGTCAAGACAGCCAAATTCACCATAAACCTGGATGTTTTATTTTGAAAAGTGTTTTATTTTGAAAAGTGTTTTATTTTGAAAAGTTTCTGGCTGTGCTATAGCTTTCCTGTGTATGTGATCGCAGCCGCTGTGAACGGCCAATTGGATTGGATTGGAACGGATTGGATAACACGGGTGCCGAAATGAAAATCGCTCCGCTTAGCGGCTGTTTGCGGCGCCATAGCGTGCGGTGTGTTTCTGGCGTAACAGGAAGTGAAGACCTTCTTTCTTCCTTTTGTTCTTTCTGTCTTCACATTCTTCTTTTCTCGCTTGTTATTGTGACTTCATGTTATCCGGCTCCTCTGACCTCGTCTGATCGCCCCTGCAGCTGGATTTCCACATTTCATCGCTATCATTATCTCTCTTTCTTCATGTTAATTAGGACCAAATTAGAAGGACGTTTTTCGGCGAGCAAACAGCTGATCTCAGGGAATCACTCATCAGAGCGATTCATGCAAACATGACCTGCGATGGCGGGATTTGGGAAGAGAGGGGCGCCAGCCGTGATTACACCCAAACTAGACTCCTTGTTAGCGACTGGGGAGGGGGGTACTGTCACATCAAAGACAGACTCCTACATCTTCTTCTTTTGAGCGGATCTCACGGGGGGGAAATGGATGATCTGAAGCCGCTCTGAACATTTTAACACGAACAGGACTCTCATCAACTCTCAGGGCGTATTTAAGGTGCTCAGACACCAACCAGACGGCGGACCGTCGGCTGAAAAGCCGGTCGGACTGATCAGTTGGGTCCCCGAGGTCCAAAAGAGGCCTCAAAACACACTGAGGCAACGCCGACTTGAGCGTACGCTCTGCGCCGTGTTCCTGAGAACATGTTAAGAGAGAAATAGGCCGTGCAGTCGCTGAATCTGTCTTCATTTCAGTCGTTTGTCGTTTATATAGAGGATAAATAGTTTCGGTCCCAATACTGACCCCTGGAGGACACCACGCGCAATGTCCAAACATTCAGATGTATAATGTCCCAACTTCACAAATTGTTGCCTGTCTTTTAAATAACTGCTTAACCAATTCAACATTCAACATTGAACATTGATTTCTTTCAATAAGATCATTATATCTGTTATCGATTATCTGCGGAATAGGAATTATTAATATTCTTTTCATTACAAGTGAAAATATATACTGGTGATCATTAGACTGTCTCGTGCCCTTTCTTATAATACTATTTAGTATATTCCATATACCCTTCATATTTATTTATTTTATTTTTTTATTTAACCTTCATAAGGTTCACTGAGAGGCAGCCTCTCTTTTGCAGGAACGCCCTGATCACATTCACACAGTTACACATTCATACCTCGTACTACCATAGTCTGATCTGACCACATTCATACCTGGAAGCTGCCCAGTACTACCACAGTCTGATCTGACCACATTCATACCTGGAAGCTGCCCAGTACCACCACAGTCTGATCTGATCACATTCATACCTGGAAGCTGTCCAGTACCACCACAGTCTGATCTGATCACATTCATACCTGGAAGCTGCCCAGTACCACCACAGTCTGATCTGATCACATTCATATCTGGAAGCTGCCCAGTACCACCACAGTCTGATCTGCTGGCCACTGAGCAGCTCCACTGGAGCGGTTGGGGTTAAGGGCCTTGCTCAAGGGCACATCAGTGGTGGTAATGAGGGAGGGACAAGTGCTGCTCTTTCACTTTCCCCACCCAGATTTTATCCTGTTGGTCTGGGGAATGAACCAACAACCTCCCGCTCACAAGCTCGCTTCTCTAACCTTTAGGCCACCACTGCCCTATTATTAATTATTAATATTATTTGTATTATTATCTAATAGTTTACTATATTATTCTCTCTTACAAGTTCTCATAATCTTAATTAGCTTTTATATTTTTATATTTATTTTCTGCTTCTATAGTTCTGTGTTCAATACATTCTCTATGAAGTGTATTCTTCTCTTTACAGGTATTTTGTAATCCTTTTGAAATCCACGGTCTATCACTATCTTTTTGTTTTCTGCAATAATTTTTTATCGGACAATTCTTATAATATAATAATTTTAATATTCTTAGGAATTCAACATGTACTTTATCAATATCTTTTTCCTGATATATTATTGTCTAGTCTTGTGAAAGCAGATCATCTCTTAGTGCAACCATAGACCTTTTTAGATGTATAGTTACTGTTGTAAACCGGTAAGTGGTCACTGATGTCATTAATTAATAGTCCACTCACTGTATTGTTATAAAAGTATTATCAATTAATGTTGCACTGTGGGAAGTAATCCTGCTGGGTCTTGTAATTTTGGGGAAAAAGCCCAGACTATACACTGTACTGATGAAGTCCTCTGTCATATTGTGCTTATTTGGATATAGCAAATCAATGTTAAATAACTTTCTGATTTGTTTTTGTACATTTTTACTCCATCCAATCATTGAATAAATAAATATTAGAACCTGGTGATCTATAGATGCAACTTACAATAACATTTTTCTTTTTTTCCCTACAAACTTCTATTGTTACACATTCGACTACATCTTCCACCACTGTTGGCATTTTTTCCACCAACTTATAATTGAATTTCTGGTCCACATACAAAGACACACCACCCCCATTCTTGTTTTCTCTGTTAATACAACACATTTCATATCCTTTAATTTCAAATTCGGAGCCCTTTTCACTGTTTATCCAAGTTTCCGATATAGCAATTATATTGAAAGGCTGTTTGAACTGATTTAAATAATGTTTAATGTTGTGAAAATTAGCATATAGTGGATTATTGATAATTGTTTTCGGTCTTAACTTAACTATTGAACTGTTCATTATTGTAATGAAAGCAATTGCTGTTGGTGTTGAGGAAAAAGTTGTTTACAGGATCAATATCATTTTCCAAGTCCTGTGAGTGATGTTCCGTGTATTGAAAGATGTTCAGCTCTAGTTTGTTAAGACCATCAATCCTCAGCAATAGTTGTCTAATTATCTCCAGTACATGTGTGAGTTGTGAAAAATGTCATGATACGATCAGCGATTCAGCATACCTGGATGTAGATTAAATATTTCTTGTCTCTTTTGGTGTGCTGGACCGGCGATGGATGATCAGTTTGTCTTGTCGTAGATAAGCCATGTCCCCTCTGTCTCCCCTCAGTTCCTTCCTTGTTCTTCTGACAGTATCCGTGAAGTCCTCGTTGATGAAGATTTTGGATCCTTTCAGTAACTTGGTGCGTTGTAGTATGGCAGATCTGTCCTTGTGCCTCAGAAATTTCACCACAATTGGCCTAGTTCTGTCTCCTCCAGGTTTCCCTGTACGGTGGGCCCTCTCCACTTCAACCTCTCGCTGCAGCTGTAGCTTCTCCGCCAATACTTTCTTCACTTTCTCCTCCGTCTCGGCCCAGGTCTCTCCTGGTGCCTCCTGTATTCCCTCGAAAATGAGGTTGTTACGTCTGGATTGTCCCTCCAAATACTCCATTTTGTCAGTGACAGCCAGTAAACTGTCACAAACTTAAAAGATGTCTGACTGCATGGCGTTGCAGAGTTCGTTTTTAATGTCATCCACATCTTTTTGTGTAGATCCTTAGTTATTGCATCCAGTCTGCTGTTTGTGGAGTCCATAATGATTTTAACAAAGCCTTTGAAGTTGTTATGTTGTTGTTCAAGCATTTGCATGCATGATTGACACATATTCTTCATCCGATTTCACTTCAGCTTTTGCCTTTGGTGGCATTTTACAAGAACAAGATCCAGGGTACAAGCGGCCGAAATGGGTTTCCTCAGGAGGGTGGCTGGCGTCTCCCTTAGAGATAGGGTGAGAAGCTCAGTCATCCGTGAGGAGCTCAGAGTAGAGCCGCTGCTCCTTCGCGTTGAAAGGAGCCAGTTGAGGTGGTTCGGGCATCTGGTAAGGATGCCCCCTGGGCGCCTCCCTAGGGAGGTGTTCCAGGCACGTCCAGCTGGGAGGAGGCCTCGGGGAAGACCCAGGACTAGGTGGAGGGACGTCCAGCTGGGAGGAGGCCTCGGGGAAGACCCAGGACTAGGTGGAGGGACGTCCAGCTGGGAGGAGGCCTCGGGGAAGACCCAGGACAAGGTGGAGGGACGTCCAGCTGGGAGGAGGCCTCGGGGAAGACCCAGGACTAGGTGGAGGGACGTCCAGCTGGGAGGAGGCCTCGGGGAAGACCCAGGACTAGGTGGAGGGATTATATCTCCAACCTCGCCTGGGAACGCCTCGGGATCCCCCAGTCGGAGCTGGTTAATGTGGCTCGGGAAAGGGAAGTTTGCGGTCCCCTACTGGAGCTGCTACCCCCGCGACCCGATACTGGATAAGCGGACGAAGAAGAGAAGAAGAAGATGGCATTTTACCATTTTTGTGATCTGTAGAGGATCTGGTGAACTCTTCAGGTGAAAAAGTTCACTTCTCCCGATGGAATCAACACACTCAAACGCTGCTTTTGTCTTGATACCTTTATCTCAAAACTTAACACTTGAAAACCAAAACGTAGCGGTGTAGATGTAGCCTGACACGCGGCCGTAGTTAAGGAGAAAACAGTTGTTCATGTCCCGTTCTTGTCTCACATGTCATGCACATATTTATACTCCCACCCACTGTCTTTCCCTAACCCTAAGAGGTTTCACCCTGCATGTTGAAAAAGGACGCCAAATCAGTCCCGACCCAGAGCGTCGAAAAGTGACTTTCTACGTCTCTTACAAAAACGCCAAAGGCACCTAACCAAGTGTCCATTATTGATGCGCTGGAAGTGAGAATGTGTTTCCTCCCTATCTATTAAATTCCCTATGTTAGAGTAAATGCCGTTAAAATGATCCTGTCACGAAGCCCACTGAGATTTAAATGAGCTTAACGTCAAACTGTGCTGCAAATAGTCCTTCCAGCTAATATTAAATCAATATTCACAGCCTAATGGTAGCCATTTCTCTCATGCACGCTTCCTGCAACAGAAGACTAATGAGGCAGTCACTCTTCCCACAACTCCTCCGGCTTAAGATTTGACTCTGAAATTACATTACACAACTCACAAATTACAGCAAATTACAGAAGAGTGAGTGTACCAACAAGAGGAAGAGTTAAGTGGCATCATAATGAGATGTATGTTTGTGTGTTCACATTGACTGTGTGTGTTTCCTCTCTGAGTGTTTGGACTCATCCGAGCTTCAGACACAAACAGAGACCAGCGGAGGGTTCAGTCTCTCTGTCACCGTCGTCATCTGTCGCGGCGATAATGAACCCGAGCAGCAATTTAACGTTAACGGCTCGGCTCCAGATGGCTGCCGAGACGAGCCGCGTCAGAAGGGAAACGCTGTGTTGTTTTCACAGTTATTACCGCTGTCAGTGAAGTAAACAGATTTTCTGTGAGAGGATAATGGCTGTCTGTCAAACCAGTGCCAGGGTACAGCTACAAAAATGCATTTCATTATCAAGTGCCCATATTATGAAAAAAATCTCTTTTTCTGGGATTTGGGGAGTTATTTTGAGTCTCTGGTGCTTCCACACGCATACACACTTGGGGAAAAAAACCCATCATGCTGTTTGGAGTGAGATACGGTTTCTGAATGTGTCCTGCCTTCAGTCTCCGGCTGAGCTGGTCAACATCTGCACGGCTTTCTACGTCACTAGCCGAGACATGTGGTGTGTGCAAACCACTTTAGCTAATACCACATCAGCTAGCTGTTTCTCCAACTTCAGTAGAACAAGGCAGGATTAGCCGGGAGACTTCTTCTAAACGAGGGCGCACTTCCAACTTTGTGTGGAATACCTGCAGAACAGGGACATGGAAGTAGTTCTATACAACTTATTTTGTAGATTAGGGTGAACTAGTGTCTGTTGTAGCAGTGTTTTGCAATGGATGGATGCTAATAAGATTCTGAATGGAAAGTTTACTTTTAAAAAGTTGCCAAATGGTTCCATTAACAAGACCAAAGTGAGCTATCATCGCAGCACGTCCAGTCTGAAATACCACTTGATGGCCAAGCACACGGCTGACGGCCAAGCACACTGCTGATGGCCAAGCACACTGCTGATGGCCAAGCACACTGCTGATGGCCAAACACACAGCTGATGGCCAAGCACACAGCTGATGGCCAAGCACACAGCTGATGGCCAAGCTCACAGCTGATGGCCAAGCATACAGCTGATGGCCAAGCATACAGCTGATGGCCAAGCTCACAGCTGATGGCCAAGCATACAGCTGATGGCCAAGCATACAGCTGATGGCCAAGCTCACAGCTGATGGCCAAGCATACAGCTGATGGCCAAGCTCACAGCTGATGGCCAAGCACACAACTGATGCAAATTCTCCGCCCTCTTGTCAAAGCCAGGTGACAAAAGCACAAAGCAAACCGATCCACTTTTCCATGTTGATAAGAGCATTAAAATAAAAAAATTATGTAGAATAAATAAAAATGTGCGATTAATTGCGATTAATTGCGAGTTAACTATGACATTAATGCGATTAATTGTGATTAAATATTTTAATCGTTTGACAGCACTAATATATATATATTTCTTGAAGCTGCCCAGTCACATGGCTCTTTGTAGCTTTGCTTATTTAAAGCTAATGTACTTGCACTTACTACTTAGTCTGGAGTTTGCACCTTCAGGGTTGAAAGCCCTTAATTGGAAGTCGCTTTGGATAAAAGCAGTCAGCTAAATGACATGTAATGTAATGTAACAAATGTATTCGCAGAAGGCTTTAATGGAGGTTTAAATAAATGTTTTTGAATAGATTAAGTTTATTAAGTGTGATCTTGCAGGAAACTGGTGAATTTGATATTAGTTGAGATACGGGATGAAAGCATAAAAATTCAAAACATTAGTCGGCTTAATTTGAAAGTATAATTTCAATTGCTGCCTTAAAAAAATGAGTACACCTAACTTGAAAATACATTTGGTGTGAATATATTTAGTTATCTTAACTTGAATATACAATGTAAAATAGATGGTTGTTTTAACTGTATCAAGTTCAAACAATACATGATCATTAATATAACATTTTCTCTAACTTAAAGGTGCTGTAGGTCGGATTGTGAAGATCCAGGACTTAGCCAAACAATTTGAACATCGACAACTTCTCAGTCCCTCCCTCCTTTTTGCTAAAGCCCAAACGGTCTCCTAAGCTCCCCCCCCCCCCTACAAGGGAGAATGAATGCGTGTGGATGAGCAGTGATTGACACACAGTTAGACACGCCCACTGGCCCTGATTGGTGCATCTGAACAGGGAGCGGTGGATTTTTTGCAAATCGCACTACAGGCTAGGGGTTTTTTTTTATAAATGACCTGCTTCATGTAGTTCTACTGGAACGTAGGGTCAGTTTCAGCAAATATGACAGAAAGTTAGTTTTATAATTCCTACCTACTGCACCTTTAAGTTCGTGAGTTGAAACAACACTATTCTTAAAGCTCCAGTGTGTAACGTGTTTAGTTTTTCATTATCTTAATCTGTGTTTGCCCGCACAAACGTGTCCTTTTTCATGAATATTTAGCTCCACCATCAATTCCAAGTATTCATTTTGGCTTGAAATTTACATTTGCATTTGCATGAACTGCGGTAGACGCTCCATATTCATGCTCCATCTTGAAATACATTAGCCGGTAAGGGACATACAGAACATACTGCTCCACCTTTTGCGTTGTCTCTGTCACATGATAACCTCCCAGCTGCTGCTAATGCTGCTAACGGGTATCGTAGCTTCCCAGCCCCTGGAAAGTTTGAAGAAGGAAACATGGAGGACCACAGGTATTCAAAATCCAAATTTCAGGAACAGGAGTCTTCTTCTTCTTTGCCCAGAAAGAGAAAAAGGTGATTGAAAAGATCAAGAGACCGGCTCATAAAGCGTGAAGGCTGCCGTAACTGTAATACGTACTTTGAACTGCGTGGTGCGAGAGAGTTGATTGCGATATAAGATCTCAACGCTAGACGGGAGAAATTCCTACACATTGGACCTTTGATGTTGGGTTTACTCACATTTTTTAGGGCAGCAATTGAAGTTATATTTTTAAGTAGAACCACCTTGATCATTTTTTACAGCGTTCTCCTTTATCCTGTTTGACAGCACGAGTAACGCTTCACACACCACCATTCATTCTACACGTTTTCTTCACCTCGTTGCTTACTTCCGTACAGAGAAACCAGACAGCAGCAACACAGAAGCTACAACCAACTTACCTCCATCCATCAGACACTACAACCAACCTACGTCCATCCATCAGACACTACAACCAACCAACCCATGTCCATCCATCAGACACTACAACCAACCTACGTCCATCCATCAGACACTACAACCAACCTATGTCCATCCATCAGACACTACAACCAACCTACGTCCATCCATCAGACACTACAACCAACCTACGTCCATCCATCAGACACTACAACCAACCAACCAACCTATGTCCATCCATCAGACACTACAACCAACCTACGTCCATCCATCAGAAAATACAACCAACCTACTTCCATCCATCAGAAAATACAACCAACTTACCTCCATCCATCAGACACTACAACCAACCTACGTCCATCCATCAGAAAATACAACCAACTTACCTCCATCCATCAGACACTACAACCAACTTACCTCCATCCATTAGACACTACAACCAACCTACGTCCATCCATCAGACACTACAACCAACCTACGTCCATCCATCAGACACTACAACCAGCCTATGTCCATCCATCAGACATTACAACCAACCTACGTCCATCCTTCAGACACTACAACCAACTTACCTCCATCCATCAGAAAATACAACCAAACTACGTCCATCCATCACAAAATACAACCAAACTACGTCCATCCATCAGACACTACAACGAACCTACGTCCATCCATCAGACACTACAACCAACCTACGTCCATCCATCAGACACTACAACCAAAGTACGTCCATCCATCAGAAAATACAACCAACCTACGTCCATCCATCAGACACTACAACCAAAGTACGTCCATCCATCAGACACTACAACGAACCTACGTCCATCCATCAGACACTACAACCAACCTACGTCCATCCATCAGGCACTACAACCAACCTACCTCCATCCACTGTCCGTGGGACTGCATCTTGAGGACGAAGCAGGGGTCGGGTTTGGACAGAGCGTCCCGGTCGGGGATCCCTTTGCAGGTGACCCTCAGCTCCACTTTGGTCAGACAAGGACTGCTGAACAAACCCAGCGAGTTCGCCGCCGACTCGTAGATGTCACTCATGGTTGGAGGCGGGACAGCAAGTCTGCAGCGCAAAGAAAAAAACAATATATACATTAACACTAGAGATGCACCGACAGACCGGCCGGTGACAGGAATTGGCCGATTTCCACGTGCTGGGCCATGACCGGCGACCGGCAGGTCAGTCTGACATATGCCGATGTCATGCCGGTCAACGCTCCAATTAACTGCCAACATAAGTTCTACCAGTTACAGTTCTCAAGGACGCACGCACACACGGACGCCACAGCACGCTCTCTTCTTCCTTTCTCTCAACTTCTCCGCCGTGTGTGGCGCGTACCCGCTCGCGGTGTGAAGGCGTGTCGGCGCTATTCTCCCACATGTAGGAACCTGGTGAATTAACCTGCAACATGTCAGCTGTTTGGGGTTCTTCAGCGTGTGTGCAGAAGATAACAAGTTTGCAATATGCAACAGCTGCAAGGAAAGAGTAGGGCGTGGAGGGACCACACCAACAACCCAAATCACATTTCTTTAGTTGATATTGGACGTGAAGAGAAGGAAATGGTTCTAACATTGACCTTTAGATGTGTGTGGATGTCCCACACCAGGAGTCATTGATATAGTTCTATTTCATAGTGATCCATTATCTGTTCGAACATGTTTTATTAAAGAAAAGATAGAAGATAAATATGTGTGTGAGCTGTAAAGTGGTTAGAAAAAATGAAATCAGAATCGGCTGAAATCGGTATCGGCTGACCTAACTCAAAGAACATCAGGAATCAGAATCAGCCTAGAAAGCTGTAATCGAATCGAAAGTAAACGCGCTTGGTCGGGACTATCGCCGTCCCTTTAGAGCTATAAGTGAACGCGCTTGGTCGGGACTATTGCCGTCCCTTTAGCGCTATAAGTAAACGCGCTTGGTCGGGACTATTGCCGTCCCTTTAGCGCTATAAGTAAACGCGCTTGGTCGGGACTATCGCCGTCCCTTTAGCGCTATAAGTAAACGCGCTTGGTCGGGGCTATTGCCGTCCCTTTAGCGCTTTAAGTGAATGCGCTTGGTCGGGACTATTGCCGTCCCTTCTGATGTAGTTATGTTAAGGAAAAGGTCGTGGGTGGGCGTACAGTTCCGTGACACGCGGGAGAAAAGAAAAAAGCGATTAGCGAGCGTGACAAGCGGGACGTGAACCCCGCTCTCCTGGGTGAAAGTCCTGTGTTTGACTGATCTCATGAAGTGGTGTATGTATGACACCCCAATTCGTATGCCATTATTGGCGTGTTATCAAGACTCATACTCGCTTTTTAGCGTGTTTATCAACGCCGTTTGGCCTCCATTGACTTACATTACCTTGCGATTGCGCGTGAATTGACGCCGTAGCGAGTAGTATGAAAGGGCGAGAATCTGCGTAGGTAGGGAGGATGGGTCAAACACAGGACTTTCACCCAGGAGAGCAGGGATCGTGTCCCGCGTGTCACGTTTCCTTCGTGTCCCACGTGTGATGTTTCCTAAACGTTTCCTCGCTTTCTTCTCGCGATAACACGCCACATGGCGTGTATGTTTACGTCCGTTGTATAAAGCGTAGACATACACGCAGATAGCTCAAAATGCGTACAGATAACACGCCATTTGGCTTAAGAAAGTGGCCGTGTATGTATACGCAAAGTCATGATGTCATGTTGGCGTTACAGCAAAAAGGAATACATTACTGTATACTTTACTGTAATTGCGGTACTTTGTAACACGTTACTCCCTACACTAATTATAACAGACAAACTTCTTCCATCTCCAGTGTTTAGATGTGATCAGTTCATATCTGATTTACATTTTATAATTGCATGGGAGTGTTTCCTGTCATGATCAGA
This sequence comes from Zingel zingel, assembly GCA_023566125.1. Taxonomy (NCBI): domain Eukaryota; kingdom Metazoa; phylum Chordata; class Actinopteri; order Perciformes; family Percidae; genus Zingel; species Zingel zingel. Next base: position 2,018,413 of record CM042321.1, on the reverse strand, counting down.
ATAGATGCAACCAACAGCCAGAACATGTTTGCTGAACAAAATGTGAATGAAACTAGACCAACAGATGATTTCACCCATTACTGTCTTCTGATTATATTGCATGGAAACCATTTGGATTCAACTGGAAGAGTCTGATTATGTTCTGTGGAAGAATTACCACATTATGTTCCAATTTATGTCCATTTGAGTCATTTAATCTGGCATTATCTCTTACACACACACAAACACACACACTGGGGAAAAAATAAACGCATATCAGCACAACAAAACAGATTATTTGTCAGTGTTCTCCAAGCTGTCGGCTCGATTGTTAAAGATTGTTTAGTCAAGTTCAGTTAAGTCAACTTAGGGCGCTTTCACACCTATAGTTCGGTGGACTCGGTGCGATTCCTGGCTGAAGTTGCAGCGTTGTCGTCATTTGAAATAACTAAATGCTCTCAGGGCTGAGAACAGTGCTTGTATTGAATACAATACCTTTATAAAGTCTAAAGTATAAAATACATTTTATATTGATATTCTGATCAATAAATTGTTAGTGAAAAATGGTTCCAGCTAGCGGTATTGGTACAAAAGTTGAGTCCTGAACTTGAATGTGTTGAATGTTGCCTAAAAGTTACAAGAAAGGTGATTAACTGTTTCTGTTATTGGCAATCGTTCCGCCACAAATGAAGTAACTATCAACTCAACTATCAGAAGTATGGTACATACAGCAGAGCAGTGTGATCATGCCATATGAAATGTATAGCTGTGTGTATGTGAGGTGTGCATCTGTGTGAGTTCAAGTGAATGTGTTCATTTACTACACTTATTTTTATTGCTGCTAACTGGTTTCTGGACATTTTATTGTATTCATTGTAATAATTTGACTCTTTTATTATTTTAACTGTTGAAAGCCCTTCTAGGGACAGCTGTTGTGAATTAGCCGTGGCTATACACACTGTGATACAGGCATCGGATTGTTCTTTATGTAATAATCTATGTTTTTTGTATCTGTCCCTATTCAAATAAACAAAAAAAATCAAAAAAAATGAAGTGAGCGTGCACTGTGCACTGTGCCTACAGATCTGTGAACTGAGCGCACGGATTTACAATTAGAGACATTCCTCCGATACCTCCCAAAATGCTGGTATCGTGCTGGAGTTTATGCACCGCTCCAATATGTAATATAGCCCCGAAGATAATGTACTTTATTTATGTTCTTCTTCCGCTATGACTGACTGTCAAACTGGACAATGAAAGTAAGTTACGTTACGATCTTTGTTTGGGTTTGTTCATGTTTCACAAAAGCTGTACCCTGAGGCAGGCCGTACAACAGATAGTTGGTCAGGTGGCTTTAACTTAACGCGCTTGGTCGGGACTATTGGCGTCCCTTTTGACACAGTTATGTTAAGTAAAAGGTCCGTGACACCTGGGTATGGGACGGATGAGTTTAGGGAAAGGTCGTGGGTGGGCTTACGTTTCCGTGACTCACACAGACACACACGGGACACGATCCCCGGTCTCTTGGGTGAAAGTCCTGTGTTGTTTGACCCATCCACAACCCCGACCAACCTCCCCTACGCCGAATTTCACTCTGTGTAGTTGCTGCTCTCCCCGGTGCGTTCTACAAACACGCTGAAGGACGCCTTTTTCGTGACTTCAGACGCTGACAGCCACTGTCCAAACGTACTTATTTTTTGAGTTCAGAGTGAGAACGGGTTGTATGAGCCGATACTGCATTTCGTTGTCTTTGTACTTGTACTCTGCACAATGACAATAGAGTTGAATCTAATCTAATCTAATGCACAAGTTCAGGTTTCAGAATCGGTATCAGGATGGAAAAATTGGTATCGGACAATCTCTATTTACAATCCATGTTTTTTCTACACAGATACAAAGCCGAGGGCACAGTTAAAGGACAATTTCGGCGCAAAATGAACCTAGGGATTAATAACACATGTGTACCGAGTCGACCGTTCTCTGGGATATGTTTTCATGCTAATTGAATGTGACCAGTTTTAGCACAAACCGCTAATTAGCTTATAACGCTAGTCGTCGGGGCACAGGTAAAGTAAAAATAATTAGCTATTTCTAAACTTCTTCCAAAGACCGCTGTTCGCCAGCAGCAACAGCCATCTTCTTTGTTTTCAAGTAGCAGGGAATTCACGCGGAACCACAGCTAAGCCCCGCCCACCGACTCTATACACGATGTGATTGGCCTGAACAGAATTAGGTTTTTCCAGCTCGCAAGCCAACGGAGAGTTGCTAGACTGACCCTGGCTGCAGATTACATTTGCTGTCGCTAGGGTGCGTCTAGATTTCTAGGCTAGGTCCCTACATGTAAAGGCCCTGACACACCAACCAGACGGTCGACCGTCGGCAGTAAAGCCAGTCGGACCGATCAGTCGGGTCCCCGAGGTCCAAAAAGTTCCTCAGAACTCACCGAAGAGACGCCGACTTGAGCGTACGTTCTGCACGTAATACGTCTCCATAGCAGCAGGCGGCGCTGCTCTGTGTTGTTTCCATTAACAGTCTGATTATTTCCCAGAAAATGAAAACCGGCAGCTGATTGGACGAACGTGTCACGTGGGTCTTTTTTCTCCGGAAATTCACAGCCAGATTGTCATGGCGGCTCGTTCAGAATACGATCTCATATTGGACTAAAATAGTTCACCGTAACGTGTTCCTGAGAACATGTTAAGAGAGAAATAGGCCGTGCAGTCGCTGAATCTGTCTTCATTTCAGATCAGAGAGGCTCATCCGCTCGCCATCTCCGGGTGAGTCCCGACTGCCTTGTCTCCGACTGCCCTCTCTCTGACTGTCCTGTCTCTGACTGAACATGTCGGGTCGGCCCAAATGAAGGCCGACGGCTCCTCGGACGGCTGACGGCACGGAGCACACCGACCAAACTCGAGTCACCGACCTCGCCAGACGGTCCGACGGACGATTATCGGGCTGGTGTGTCTCCTCTTTAAACCGAAGCATTGAGAACTTTGTAAGTGTACAGACAGTTTATTTTAAAGACATTACAGTTCGGTATACAGGAATTTGCCATTTTGTCACAACCAGTCGAACGACGAACGCCGTGCTTGAGCTATATTACTGGTTACATGCCGTTCGACTCGGTACACGTGTTATTAACCCCTAGGTTGATTTTGCGCCGGAATTGTCCTTTAATGTAACTGTGCCCACAGATTAGGAAATGCTCTTTATTGTGTGTACTTTTACTGCATCCTTCTTCCCTCTGTGTGTGTGATTCAGCTCAGTCTGATTGTCACTGATGATGAACTCTCTGCCTCTCACAGGAAACCACTTCTGCTGGGTCAGGAAGGTGCAATCATATCACCACCTTCTCCTTCCCTTTATCACCCCCCCCCCCCCCACTACCATTATCCCATCAGCAGCACTCGGCTCATCTGATTAATCCGGCCGGCAGGGCGAGGAGGCGTAACGTAATATATCCTCTTCTTCCTCGCCACCGGCTCAGGTTACACCAGGTGTGAGGAAGAAGAGCGGAATAGGCAGTATTTTCCTAGCCTGACATGGTCATACTCAGATTCTAGTCAGAATATGAGCCTGATACCGCTCCATTGGGCTGTGATTATGGGGCGTGTTTCAACAGAACCAGGAAAGAAAATGCCTCTGCACTTAATTGGCTACACCTCCAACCAATCAGAGCAACGGAGTATGTGACGTATGTTGAGCGTATGTTACACTTTTGCAGAATCGCGTAGGAAGGACAGCAAAAACATATTTCCGATCAACAAATGCCGTGAATGAATGCGTGGTCAATATCTTCTATAACAGACGCGATGGTGGAATCTAAACATCTCAATTCTCCAGCGGCAGCAACCTTTGTTGTGAACAAATTCTTTGGTGACGTGGTTGATTACGTTACTGTTGATCATCTGTCCATCATCGTATAAAGCCCGCCCTGACAATTTGATTGGTCCGAACAGCTCTGGTTCGAGCATAGTTGCTCCACAACGGATTGAACTCCCCAACCTCAAATGATGTGGGCGGGGCTAAGTTTGGCTGGCATCCAGGCTAGTGTTTCCCCCTGGCTTTGTTCAAGAATTACGTGTGCATATTTGGTGCTGGGTTTAGGCGTCCTTCCTCAAGAAAATGTTACGTTTTTCAATGTTAACAAATGCAATTTCCCCGTACATTATGTGTCTTTGGGTTTGTTTTGGGACTCTGTGGTCATTTCGCATCTCTTTGTAGTCAGTTTGTGTTTCTTTGTGGATGTTTTGTACCGTTATTATCTCCATATCTGTGTCTACAACGTTGAAAAAGCTAGAGCAGATAATACATAAATAAAAGTCAGGGGGCTCTATTTTGAACCTGGTGCAGCGCAAAGCCCGACGCAAGTGTCGTTGCTAGTTTAAGACCGACGCAGTTGTCAGTTTCCCGTCCAGCGCCCACGTCGTTTAAATAGCAAATGCACCTGCTCCCATCTGTGGCCCATGGGCATGCTGGTCTTACAGGGAGGTGTGTTCAGGTGCATTCTGGGCGTGCTGGTCTTACAGGGAGGTGTGTTCAGGTACATTCTGGGCGTGCTGGTCTTACAGGGAGGTGTGTTCAGGTACATTCTGGGCGTGCTGGTGTGTTCAGGGGCATTCTGGGCGTGCTGGTCTTACAGGGAGGTGTGTTCAGGTACATTCTGGGCGTGCTGGTCTTACAGGGAGGTGTGTTCAGGTACATTCTGGGCGTGCTGGTCTCACAGGGAGGTGTGTTCAGGTGCATTCTGGGCGTGCTGGTCTTACAGGGAGGTGTGTTCAGGTGCATTCTGGGCGTGCTGGTCTTACAGGGAGGTGTGTTCAGGTGCATTCTGGGCGTGCTGGTCTTACAGGGAGGTGTGTTCAGGTACATTCTGGGTGTGCTGGTCTTACAGGGAGGTGTGTTCAGGTACATTCTGGGCGTGCTGGTCTTACAGGGAGGTGTGTTCAGGTGCATTCTGGGCGTGCTGGTCTTACAGGGAGGTGTGTTCAGATGCATTCTGGGCGTGCTGGTCTTACAGGGAGGTGTGTTCAGGTGCATTCTGGGCATGCTGGTCTTACAGGGAGGTGTGTTCAGGTGCATTCTGGGTGTGCTGGTCTTACAGGGAGGTGTGTTCAGGTGCCTTCTGGGCGTGCTGGTCTTACAGGGAGGTGTGTTCAGGTGCATTCTGGGCGTGCTGGTCTTAAAGGGAGGTGTGTTCAGGTGCATTCTGGGAGTATTGCTATCTTGAGGCAGCGGGAAGTGATGGCACCATTGACCAACAAAAACCTGGTCTAAAGTCACTAACGCAGCATTTCATTGTTATTTTAACAGAGCATTAGTACAATGCTCCTAGGCTCGTGCACAGCACGTGCACACTATGCTTGTTACACACACAGGGACGCACAGCAGCACACACACACACACACACACACACACACACACACATACACACACACACACACACACACACATACACACACACACACACACATGCAGAAGATTACATATAAAAATATTACGGTGCAAATCCTCCATCATAACAGCAATGCTCCGAGGTCCAAACGCACCTGGCTTTTAAAGGGAATGGGAGATGATCTCTGATTGGTTGATTGCATGTTACGCCCAGAACACACCTCTGATTAATGAAGACACTAAGTCCAAACCCTTTAGAACCATGACCCGGCACACGGACCCTTTTTACTGCCGTCAAACTAGCAAAAGTGGATTTGGACACGCCCTAAACACAGCTGCACCAGGCGCTTCACGCCGTGCGATTAGATCGTTAAAATAGGACCCAGAAAGCTTAAAGACAAAACTTAAAGATGAAGAAGTCCAACTACAATCATTAGATCTGAAAAACGTCTTCACGTTACATTCATTCAGCTTACGTGCTGCCCCTAAACCTTATAATGGCAGCAAAAGCGTGCAACGAGGGAGTCTGCTACTTTTTTAAGGTCACTGAAATAATAATGTGCATATTTCTACTGCAGAAAGGAAATGACAGTACAATTTTTACTTCACAGTGAAACGGCACTGTGCTCCAAAACATTCAGCATTTTAAATAAAATGTCTTCTAGCAGAAACATCCGAGCTGCAACAGTAATCGCAGTAATAAAGAGTTTAGGAACAGTCTCATGATAAAAAATTAAAGTTACAAGACACACTACTCTCCTGTTGTCGGTGAGTTCAACTGAAATAACCCATGTGTCTGCAGGAATCTGGGGATTTCTTGGCCACAATATTCAGGACTGTTCTGATATTAATTAAACATTGTGAGGTGTATCCAGCCAAAAGTTAAAGTCAACTGGACTCCGTTCATTAAAAGTGCTTCGAAGACATTTCGTCTCGGCGGGCCGGGGCGTAGCCGTGATCGCCGAAAGTGAGGAGAGACAGAATGACATTTCATCTGACCCAATGGGAGACCTGCTAACATTTCAATCTATTATACTCAGGGACGTTGGAACGCGTGTGTGTGTGTGTGTGTGTGTGTGTGTGTGTGTGTGTGTGTGTGTGTGTGTGTGCGTGTGTGTGTTTCTGTGTTCTCGTTTAACTACATTCGTGGGGTCCAAAAACCGGGAGTTCAGTATACTTGTGGGGTCCGACCAGCCTTGTGGGGTCCAAAATGCTGGAGCCCACAAGGTTAAAGGTCTGTTTGAGGGTTAAGACTTGGTTTTAGGATTAGGGTTAGAATTAGGTTATGGTTAGGGTGAGGGTAAGGGTTAAGGTTAGGCATCTAGTGGTGATGGTTAAGGTTAGGGTAAGGGGCTAGGGCCTTCTTTAGACTGAAAGTGCTGCCAAACATCACTTGTTCTGCTCACCAGTTCCATTTCCACTTTCTCACAGCCTGCTGCATTGAACGCTCCACCTACGTAGACACCTTCCCGTAATCAACGGCGCCGTCATTACGGCGACCAGCGTAGCACGTGGAGTGCAAGCGTAGGGTTCAGTTCGTGGGAAAAAAATTCTATGGTTTGGCAGAAACCCAACCCCGTCAAAAAGTCCAATATTCAGCCGAAGCCGAATCCTGGATTCGGTGCATCCCTAATGGAAACCCAGCCGTTTAACCTCTGTAGGGTCGTTGTCAAGAAGATGGAATCCGCTTCGTTCATTAGCGCTCCTGACGGTCGTTGGAGACACCCGAGGCCGAGTCTGAACTACCAGCGTAGGCGTTCTAACGTGGGGCCACATGTGAGTTTGTTTAGTTTCCTGTGAAGAGATGAAATGCAACCCTTTCTCAAGAACGGGTCGGTATGATATCTTAGAAAAACCTGCTCTGGCTTATCGACATTTCTTTAAACCAATCACAATCGTCGTGGGCGGGGCTAAGCTCCGGACGGAGCCACGGTGCCTCTGCTGAATAGTCTCAGGAAGGAACTTGTTTTGGTGGAACATGTGTACGTTCAAAAGTAGTGTTAGTCGTGCAACAGAAAGCTCAGATTGGACAGATAGTCTAGCTAGCTGTCTGGATTTACCCTGCAGAGATCTGAGGAGCAGTTAACCATAGTCCTCAGAAAGAAGAACTCCAGGAAGGGGACGGACATCCGGCCGAAAATGAGGGACATCCGCTAGAATTCCCAGAGTAATCCCGGAAATGATACGTTGTGGATGTAGACTATGAGCTCTGTGACGACGAGCAGCAGTTGTTAGTTGATTAATCCGATACAGAGCTTCCTGCAGCTGGCTAGAGACCTCCATCACAGTTTGGCCAGCAGGGGGAGACTCCTTAAACCTGCTTTCTATCTGAATTCCAGCAGGGGGAGACTCCTTAAACCTGCTTTCTATCTGAATTCCTGCAAGAGGAGACTCCTTAAACCTGCTTTCTATCTGAATTCCTGCAGGGGGCGACTCCTTAAACCTGCTTTCTATCTGAATTCCTGCAGGGGGAGACTCCTTAAACCTGCTTTCTCTCTGAATTCCTGCAGGGGCAGACTCCTTAAACCTGCTTTATATCTGAATTCCTGCAGGGGGAGACTCCTTAAACCTGCTTTCTATCTGAATTCCTGCAGGGGGAGACTCCTTAAACCTGCTTTCTCTCTGAATTCCTGCAGGGGGAGACTCCTTAAACCTGCTTTCTATCTGAATTCCAGCAGGGGGAGACTCCTTAAACCTGCTTTCTCTCTGAATTCCTGCAGGGGGAGACTCCTTAAACCTGCTTTAAATCTGAATTCCTGCAGGGGGAGACTCCTTAAACCTGCTTTATATCTGAATTCCTGCAGGGGGAGACTCCTTAAACCTGCTTTCTATCTGAATTCCTGCAGGGGGACTCCTTAAACCTGCTTTCTATCTGAATTCCTGCAGGGGGAGACTCCTTAAACCTGCTTTCTATCTGAATTCCTGCAGGGGGCGACTCCTTAAACCTGCTTTCTATCTGAATTCCTGCAGGGGGAGACTCCTTAAACCTGCTTTCTATCTGAATTCCTGCAGGGGGAGACTCCTTAAACCTGCTTTCTATCTGAATTCCTGCAGGGGGAGACTCCTTAAACCTGCTTTCTATCTGAATTCCTGCAGGGGGAGACTCCTTAAAGCTGCTTTCTATCTGAATTCCAGCAGGGGGCGACTCCTTAAACCTGCTTTCTATCTGAATTCCTGCAGGGGGAGACTCCTTAAAGCTGCTTTCTATCTGAATTCCAGCAGGGGGAGACTCCTTAAACCTGCTTTCTATCTGAATTCCTGCAGGAGGAGACTCCTTAAACCTGCTTTCTCTCTGAATTCCTGCAGGGGGAGACTCCTTAAACCTGCTTTCTATCTGAATTCCTGCAGGGGGAGACTCCTTAAACCTGCTTTCTATCTGAATTCCTGCAGGGGGAGACTCCTTAAACCTGCTTTCTCTCTGAATTCCTGCAGGGGGAGACTCCTTAAACCTGCTTTAAATCTGAATTCCTGCAGGGGGAGACTCCTTAAACCTGCTTTATATCTGAATTCCTGCAGGGGGAGACTCCTTAAACCTGCTTTCTATCTGAATTCCTGCAGGGGGAGACTCCTTAAACCTGCTTTCTATCTGAATTCCTGCAGGAGGAGACTCCTTAAACCTGCTTTCTCTCTGAATTCCTGCAGGGGGAGACTCCTTAAACCTGCTTTCTATCTGAATTCCTGCAGGGGGAGACTCCTTAAACCTGCTTTCTATCTGAATTCCTGCAGGGGGAGACTCCTTAAACCTGCTTTATATCTGAATTCCTGCAGGGGGAGACTGCAGGAATTGTGGGCCTGGCTCAGGTGGGAGAGCGGTCGCCTACCAATCGGAAGGTTAGGGGTTTAATCCCTGGCTCTGCAGTCCCATGTCGAGGTGTCCTTGGGAAAGACACTGTACAAAACAACATTAGAAAAAAAACTACAAAATCGTTAATGTTCAAGTCTTCTGTAACCTGACGGAGACGGCTGACATCCATCAGCAGATTAAAGAGCTGCTCACACACACACACACTCACACACACACTCACACACACAGAGACACTTACACACACAGAGACTCTTACTCACACACACAGAGACAATCACACACAGTCACACACAGACTCACACAGCTGCAGCACTACAACAACAGAGTTAATAATTCATGTCAGTCAGAGGCTCTGCTCGCTGTCACCTGGGGGCTTCTGGGTAACGGGTGCTCGGCTGCAGAACAATCAAAGTGTTTGTGGTGAAAGATAACAACCATGAGAGCTTCGTACAGACTGTAGAGACACTCTGGTCTCTCTCCGCTGTCTGTTTCATCGATCTGGAGAGGTGTAGTCTGGATCAACGGAAGTTCATTTCCAGGATAATTGTCAGACTTCCTCTCTCTGCACGTTGTCGTTCTCAAACTCCGCTCTCTTCGGGAAACAAACTGCAAACTGCAACTGCAAGAACATTTGAATCGTGCACCAAGGCAGTCCTTGCTTGGTTCTTTTGGGGAATGATTGTTAAGAATTACAAAGAATATATTTAGGGAGTCTCTAACGTCTCTAACTGGGACGTTTTGGGACTGATTGGTGGGATTGCTGTAGACGAAGTACACACAGAGATACACTGGTAAGAGCCAATGAGGTTCAACCATGTATCATAGAGTGGTGATCTCATTTTTCTGTCCAAGCCCGGCCCGCGTCCGACAGAGCAGTAACCCAACTCGACCCGAGCCCGTCAGGCATTAAGATATTTGTGTCCGAGCCCGATCCGAGTCTGACAATACTAATGACGCATGTCCGTGTGTCTGTGTGGAAGCTTGTATTAAGCAGCTGTAGGAAGTCATTCAGAAAAGGCAACAGATGAGGTCATCGGCTCACACGGGGCAACAAGCGCACGTTAACACAGGCGCACACCTACATAACAACGTGACCGAGCCCGACCAGAACCTGAACATCATTTCTAACTATCTGTCTGAACTCGGCCCGGCACGTCGGGTACTGTCGGGTATCCATCCTCTGTACTGTGTTGTGTCAACAGATAACTTCATTTAATATTGGATGTGGCGTTTTCTTTTGCGGGATGCAAATGTTGCACCAGAACAAGTTCCTTCGGCGCCGGCTATGCGAGGCCATTCTGAGAGAAGTGGATGTGTTTGGAGGGTCACTGGGACAAACTCCCATCAGGCCATGCTGCGGCAGGAATAGGTTTCTGCTCACTTATGTTGTTTAATTGATGCAGTGACACACATTTGAATGAATTTGAATGTGTTGCTACACACTTTTTATTTTATATGTGTATGTATGTGTATGTGTGTGTGTGTATATATATATATATATATATATATATATATATATATATATATATATATATATGTATGTATGTGTGTGTATGTGTATATATAAATATATATATATATATATATATATATATATATATATATATATATATATATATATATATATATGTATATGTGTATGTGTGTGTATGTGTATATATATATATCTCTCGTTCCCCCTGCTCTGGCGTTCCCCCTCTCATTCCCCCTGCTCTGGCATCTCCCCCTCTCATTCCCCCTGCTCTGGCATCTCCCCCTCTCATTCCCCCTGCTCTGGCGTTTCCCCCTCTCATTCCCCCTGCTCTGGCGTTCCCCCTCTCATTCCCCCTGCTCTGGCGTTCCCCCCTCTCATTCCCCCTGCTCTGGCGTTCCCCCTCTCATTCCCCCTGCTCTGGCGTTCCCCCTCTCATTCCCCCTGCTCTGGCGTTCCCCCTCTCTCATATTTGACCCAGCATGTTGGGTTGCAGAAACAACCCAAGTTGGGTTCAATTCAACCCAACATTTTTTAGTGTGCATATTTAATGAGTGCTGTTGGAAGAACCTAAGATCTAACGACTGCTGTGGATTATGTTCTGGATGAATGGCTAATTAGTTGTTTGGTCTCTAAAATGTCAGAAAATGGTGAAAAATGTGGATCAGAGTTTCCCAAAAAGCCCAAGATAACGTCCTCAAATGTCTTGTTTTGTCCACAACTCAAAGATATTCAGATTACTGTCAGAGGAGAGAAGAGACTAGAAGATATTCAGATTACTGTCCCAGAGGAGAGAAGAGACTAGAAGATATTCAGATTACTGTCAGAGGAGAGAAGAGACTAGAAGATATTCAGATTACTGTCAGAGGAGAGAAGAGACTAGAAGATATTCAGATTACTGTCCCAGAGGAGAGAAGAGACTAGAAGATATTCAGATTACTGTCCCAGAGGAGAGAAGAGACTAGAAGATATTCAGATTACTGTCAGAGGAGAGAAGAGACTAGAAGATATTCAGATTACTGTCCCAGAGGAGAGAAGAGACTAGAAGATATTCAGATTACTGTCCCAGAGGAGAGAAGATACTAGAAGATATTCAGATTACTGTCCCAGAGGAGAGAAGAGACTAGAAGATATTCAGATTACTGTCCCAGAGGAGAGAAGAGACTAGAAGATATTCAGATTACTGTCAGAGGAGAGAAGATACTAGAAGATATTCAGATTACTGTCCCAGAGGAGAGAAGATACTAGAAGATATTCAGATTACTGTCCCAGAGGAGAGAAGATACTAGAAGATATTCAGATTACTGTCCCAGAGGAGAGAAGATACTAGAAGATATTCAGATTACTGTCCCAGAGGAGAGAAGAGACTAGAAGATATTCAGATTCCTGTCCCAGAGGAGAGACTAGAAGATATTCAGATTACTGTCCCAGAGGAGAGAAGATACTAGAAGATATTCAGATTACTGTCAGAGGAGAGAAGATACTAGAAGATATTCAGATTACTGTCAGAGGAGAGAAGATACTAGAAGATATTCAGATTACTGTCCCAGAGGAGAGAAGAGACTAGAAGATATTCAGATTCCTGTCCCAGAGAAGATACTAGAAGATATTCAGATTCCTGTCCCAGAGGAGAGAAGATACTAGAAGATATTCAGATTACTGTCAGAGGAGAGAAGAGACTAGAAGATATTCAGATTACTGTCCCAGAGGAGAGAAGACACTAGAATATATTCAGATTACTGTCCCAGAGGAGAGAAGAGACTAGAAGATATTCAGATTACTGTCCCAGAGGAGAGAAGAGACTAGAAGATATTCAGATTACTGTCCCAGAGGAGAGAAGAGACTAGAAGATATTCAGATTACTGTCAGAGGAGAGAAGAGACTAGAAGATATTCAGATTACTGTCCCAGAGGAGAGAAGATACTACAACAATATTCACATTTAACAAGCTGACATCACACCATTTTAACTGGTTTTACATACAAAAAATGACTCAAATATAACAATTGATTGTGAAAATAGTTGCAGATTAATGTAATAGTTGACAATTTAGCCATTCATCTATGCAGCTTTACATGTAAGTAATCAACTAGGGATGTTTGATATTAAACAAAAGACTTCCCACAGACGTTTCATTGCCAGAGGAAGAACACCGACTGCACAGCTGAAGATACCTGGCTTGGAGATAATATTATACGAGTCTTTTCTGATTCATAAAAGAGCAGCAGAGATCATATCAGATCATAAATATCAACTATAATAATATCTAACTAACTATAATAATGTATGTTAATATCAAATATCAACATACATTGTAGCATAAAGACCGAGATGAGCTGAGAATATGAGAGGAGATGTGAAATGATAAGAGAGAAACATGATGAAATATTTACAGAAATGTAGTGTGGTCCAGTTCTGAGAACCCGAAGATATTCGGCTTCGAGAAAATGTTACAGGAATGTTTCATGATTTATAAAATAACCGAAGAGATCACATATATTCATATATATATTCATAAATATAAACGCAGCAGCAGCAGAGATTGTAACGAGAAAAGAAAAGATCAATATCAGCTGAGTATATGAGAGAGGGTGAAATCATGAGAGTGAAACAGAGAGATAGATAGAGAGATAGATAGATAGGTAGATAGATAGATAGATAGATAGATAGATAGATAGATAGATAGATAGGTAGATAGATAGGTAGGTAGGTAGGTAGATAGATAGATAGATAGATAGATAGATAGATAGATAGATAGATAGATAGATAGATAGATAGATAGATAGATAGATAGATAGATGGACTTTAATAATCCCTAACTGATGATTCTTACAGCAACAGCTTCATAATATCAACACAGAATTACAAGAAAAAATACAAAATAAAATTAAAAATACCTAGTCAAACTTATACACCGGAGAAAGGAAGAACAATGTATAGAAGTAGAGGTTCAAAATGTACATCGAGCATGCATCTATAGTATGAGAAATGTAAAGAAATGTGTGATGTCTAAGCACACATGATGAGATATTATGAACTCATTTTAGAAATATGGAGCAGATGTACCTTTTCTCAGAGATGCATGAAGAAACAGAGGAAGCTCCGGAGTGAGAGAAGTATCAAAAAGTTTCCAGTTTCAGTTCAGACGGACTGATCTGAGATCAGCTGGCTGCACGCTGCTGCGGCTGCTTCATCCTCCTCCTCTTCCTCCTCCTCCTCCGCTGGCTGCTGGGAGCCTTTTACAGTCTGTAGCCGCTGCGCACAGCTTTATAGCACCTTCATATATTTATATATTTATTATTATAGCAGAGGGAAGCCTCTCACACGGAGGAAGAGAAGAGAGGGCTGCGGTGCCTCCTGCAGGCCGGGAACAGGAAGCACAGACCGGGGAGGAGAGCCAACCAAACTCTGTACAGTTTTCTAGGTATTTAAGAAAGAAAATCTCAAAATGTTGCATTCGTTTTCATCTCTACGTGTAAACAGTGTTTGTTTTTTTTTAACAAATGTTATGTAAAGGCTAATGTAGAGCGAGCCGCTCATTATAGCTCGCTGGCTTAATACTACTACTATTCCTAAAATCTGAATAACCCTGAAGGCTTGTGTAGATGAACGTCTCAAAATGTCATCAAGTCTTTAATCTCTACACGACATACATGTCTAAACCGTGTTTAAATATTGTAATTATTGTTATTTTTCTTACTTTGTTTCTCTGTCTCTCTCTCTGTCTCTCTCTCTCTGTCTCTCTCTCTCTCTCTCTCTCTCTCTCTGTCCATCTCTCTCTCTCTGTCTGTCTGTCTGTCTGTCTGTCTCTCTCTCTCTCTGT
>CM042321.1:1990062-2000062 GCA_023566125.1 Zingel zingel | reverse complement strand
TGAATGGAGTGGAGTAACTAAAGTAACTAGTAACTAAAGCTGTAACAGATGAATGTAGTGGAGTAACTAAAGTAACTAGTAACTAAAGCTGTAACAGATGAATGGAGTGGAGTAACTAAAGTAACTAGTAACTAAAGCTGTAACAGATGAATGTAGCGGAGTAACTAAAGTAACTAGTAACTAAAGCTGTAACAGATGGATGTAGTGGAGTAAAAAGTACAATATTTCTCTCTGAAATGTAGCGGCGTAGAAGTAGAAAGTGGCATGAAAAGAAAAGACTCAAGTAAAGTACAAGTACATCAACATTTGGACTTAAGTACAGTAATGGAGTAGATGTACTTAGTTACTTTCGACCAGTGACATTTGGGTTAGATTGATCAGTTTCCTGTGTTGAGTGTTTGAAGCTGAAGTGCAGTTTCACAGTCAGACCCACCCATGACAGTCAGACATGACTCAGCTAACACACACACACACACACACACACACACACACACACATGTCATACTTGTTATTGTTACTTCGGATACAGTTGGGACTACTTCTTCATAACATTGCGCCTTGAACTTTGATCCTCTTGCGCCACAGACTGTAAAAATATTTGGACAAAGGACGGGTGTCATACCAAACATTCATTCCCGTCTGCGCGGGTGCTCTCTGCCCTAGATTATAACCAATCCGGTTCTCTTTCCACTGGCCCGAAAGTGGTTGCAGGCCCTACCTTGTGTTCAAATTGAACATTGAATTGATAATAAAAGTCAGCCTTAAAAACAGAATTGACAGTTACATTTTAAAGTGCAGTCAGTGTTTCCTTTAGGATTTTTTTTAGCAGTGGGGGCAGGTCTGTCCGAACATAACAATACCAATAACCTCTGAATAGTTCTACTTGTTGTTGAACTGGACGGGTCCAATAACCTCTGAATAGTTCTACTTGTTGTTAAGCTGGATGGGTCCAATAACCTTTGAATAGTTCTACTTGTTGTTAAAGTGGACGGGTCCAATAACCTCTGAATAGTTCTACTTGTTGTTAAAGTGGACGGGTCCAATAACCTCTGAATAGTTCTACTTGTTGTTAAACTGGACGGGTCCAATAACCTCTGAATAGTTCTACTTGTTGTTAAAGTGGACGGGTCCAATAACCTCTGAATAGTTCTACTTGTTGTTAAACTGGACGGGCCGAATAACCTCTGAATAGTTATACTTGTTGTTAAACTGGACGGGTCCAATAACCTCTGAATAGTTATACTTGTTGTTAAACTGGACGGGTCCAATAACCTCTGAATAGTTCTACTTGTTGTTAAAGTGGACGGGCCCAATAACCTCTGAATAGTTCTACTTGTTGTTAAAGTGGACGGGTCCAATAACCTTTGAATAGTTCTACTTGTTGTTAAAGTGGACGGGTCCAATAACCTCTGAATAGTTCTACTTGTTGTTAAACTGGACGGGTCCAATAACCTCTGAATAGTTCTACTTGTTGTTAAAGTGGACGGGTCCAATAACCTTTGAATGGTTCTACTTGTTGTTAAAGTGGACGGGTCCAATAACCTCTGAATAGTTCTACTTGTTGTTAAACTGGACGGGTCCAATAACCTCTGAATAGTTCTACTTGTTGTTAAAGTGGACGGGTCCAATAACCTCTGAATAGTTCTACTTGTTGTTAAAGTGGACGGGTCCAATAACCTCTGAATAGTTCTACTTGTTGTTAAAGTGGACGGGTCCAATAACCTCTGAATAGTTCTACTTGTTGTTAAAGTGGACGGGTCCAATAACCTCTGAATAGTTCTACTTGTTGTTAAAGTGAACGGGTTCAATAACCTCTGAATAGTTCTACTTGTTGTTAAACTGGACGGGTCCAATAACCTCTGAATAGTTCTACTTGTTGTTAAAGTGAACGGGTCCAATAACCTCTGAATAGTTCTACTTGTTGTTAAACTGGACGGGCCCAATAACCTCTGAATAGTTCTACTTGTTGTTAAAGTGGACGGGTCCAATAACCTCTGAATAGTTCTACTTGTTGTTAAACTGGACGGGCCCAATAACCTCTGAATAGTTCTACTTGTTGTTAAACTGGACGGGCCCAATAACCTCTGAATAGTTCTACTTGTTGTTAAACTGGACGGGCCCAATAACCTCTGAATAGTTCTACTTGTTGTTAAACTGGACGGGTCCAATAACCTCTGAATAGTTCTACTTGTTGTTAAAGTGGACGGGTCAATAACCTCTGAATAGTTCTACTTGTTGTTAAAGTGGACGGGCCCAATAACCTCTGAATAGTTCTACTTGTTGTTAAACTGGACGGGCCCAATAACCTCTGAATAGTTCTACTTGTTGTTAAACTGGACGGGTCCAATAACCTCTGAATAGTTCTACTTGTTAAACTGGACGGGTCCAATAACCTCTGAATAGTTCTACTTGTTGTTAAACTGGACGGGCCCAATAACCTCTGAATAGTTCTACTTGTTGTTAAACTGGACGGGCCCAATAACCTCTGAATAGTTCTACTTTTTAAACTAGACGGGTCCAATAACCTCTGAATAGTTCTACTTGTTGTTAAAGTGGACGGGTCCAATAACCTCTGAATAGTTCTACTTGTTGTTAAACTTGACGGGTCCAATAACTTTTGAATAGTTCTACTTGTTGTTAAAGTGGACGGGTCCAATAACCTCTGAATAGTTCTACTTGTTGTTAAAGTGAACGGGTCCAATAACCTCTGAATAGTTCTACTTGTTGTTAAACTGGACGGGTCCAATGACCTCTGAATAGTTCTACTTGTTGTTAAACTGGACGGGCCCAATAACCTCTGAATAGTTCTACTTGTTGTTAAACTGGACGGGCCCAATAACCTCTGAATAGTTCTACTTGTTGTTAAAGTGGACGGGTCCAATAACCTCTGAATAGTTCTACTTGTTGTTAAAGTGGACGGGTCCAATAACCTCTGAATAGTTCTACTTGTATATTGCAATGTGAGTGGCAGCCAACGGATTATTATGCATTATGTCGGCAGGATCATTTAAAAGGCGGCCTACATTGTGCGTCTGCCCCATTTCTGATACCGTGGCGGCAGAAATTTTGCCGTGGCGTGCCGCCACTACAAAATCAACGTGGAGGAAACGCTGGTAGTTGTCTGATGATATTTTCTTTCAACCAACCCAAAAAAATCTTGTTCACGATGCGTTTTAGATATCGGGATGATTATGAAAAGCAGATATATTGTGCAGCCCACAGTTAATCCAGATAAACATTACCGTATGTAAACATATTTATAAATCAAGTGATTGTTGATTGACCTGCGTTCTCTCTAATTTCCAGCAGAAGAAGAAGTGCAGTTACCGGGTTGTTCCTGTCGGCATGGTAACATTAATAAAATGAGGAGGATCCTGGTTCATGTTTGTAAGGACCGAGCAGCTCCGCAGCGAGCTCAGTTTGTCCAGGTCAGTGTCACACCGCTGTGGAGGAAGGGTCTGGCTACACCGCAGATGCATTCTGGGATTTGCATTTCATTCTTTTTCCAGGGACCATGCATATTTATGAACACTGTTGTATGAAAAAAATGTTGTAGTTAACCAATATGCCAGAATTAGTAAAAATAACTACTTTTCATCTGCAGTCCCCTAGGCAGGTGACATAGGACTAACATAGAGACAGCCAGCAGTCATACAGCACTCATTCACTATACATTAAAAGGTACACATAATGGTGGCATATACATTGACAAAACAACACAAATCAAAAATACATGATGGCATTGAAGACATTGATCATCCACCTCTATACTGCATTCAAGTGTACGGGTGATGAAATGTGTGACAGTTAGAAGTGAGGGCATCTCTGGTGTCCTAGGAGCCGCTGTTTAAAGTGAGCTTTAAGAGAGGAGACACACCAGCCTAGGGCTGGGCGATATGGAGAAAATCAGATATCACGATATTCTTGACCAAATATCTCGATATCAATGTTGCGGCGATATTCTAGGGTTGACAATTGGTGCTTTAACAAAATATCTTCACACTTAGATTTTAGATCAATAATCATCAGTAATGTGGATATAATGTCTAAGTGGGTAAAGGCAAATAACAGAAGAGCTAGACCAGTCTGGTAAGATCAGAAAAGTCCATCACTTTACTGTAATGCAGCCTTTACAACCAGGAAAAGACAAGACTTATGTCATATCACGATATCCAAAATCTAAGACGATATCTAGACTCGTATCACGATATCAATATATCGCACAGCCCGATAATCGGCCGTCGAACCATCTGGCGAGGTCGGTGACTCGAGTCTGTTCGGTGTGTCCCGTGCAGTCGGCCGTCCGAGGAGCCGTCGGCCTTCATTTGGGCCGACCCGACATGTTCAGTCGGAGACAGGGCAGTCGGGACTCACCCGGAGATGTGGAGCGGATGAGCCTCTCAAAATCTGATGAAGATCTGTTAACCTGACCTTTGTTGATCTGAGATGAAGACAGATTCAGCGACTGCACGGCCTATTCCTCTCTTAACATGTTCTCAGGAACACGTTACGGTGAACTATTTTAGTACAATATGAGATCAGATTCTGAACGAGCCGCCATGACAGTCTGGCTGTGAATTTCCGGAGAAACCAGACCCACGTGACGCGTTCGTCCAATCAGCTGCCGGTTTTCATTTTCTGGGAAACAATCGGACTGTTAATGGAAACAATACAGAGCAGCGCCGCCTGCTGTTATGGAGACGTATTACGTGCAGAGCGTACGCTCAAGTCGGCGTCTCTTCGGTGTGTTCTGAGGAACTTTTTGGACCTCAGGGACCCGACTGATCAGCCCGACTGGCTTTACTGCCGACGGTCGGCCGTCTGGTTGGTGTGTCAGGGCCTTAAAGGTGTTGAATGTAGGACCCTCTCTTATTGATAGTGTCCTTGATGGCGTTGAGCTCCAGACGCAGTGACGGTGGTTCTGCTAAATAGTCTCAGGAAGGAACTTGTTCTGGTGGAACATTTGCACCCCGCTAAAGAAAACTCCTCATCCAATATTAAATGAAGTTAACTGTTGACACAACACAGTACCGTGAGATATTTAAATGAGCTGATTCATGGTTACACCTCATTGGCTCTTACCAGTGGATCTCTGTGTGTACTTCGTCCACAGCAATCCCACCAATCAGTCCCCAAACATCCCAGTTAGAGAGGAGATTACCTAAAGATATTCTTTGTTAATCTTTATAATCATTCCCTGAAAGAACCGAGCAGACCTGCCTCGTTGCATGATCTACATTTTCAGCTCAAAATGTGTTGTTGTTTCCTGAAGGGAATGGATGTAAGGTAATAATCCCAAAAAGTACTGTCGTTGATCCAGACTAGCATTACGTTAGCATGAACTGCGGCAGTGCCGGTTGCGGTGACACAGAGCCGGTTGGAAATTGGCCAAATTTCACTTTAAAAGCAGTGGTGTAGTCTAATGCATTGTAGTGGGTGTACTGTACTGTATATATGGGTCTGAATCTGCCTTTGGGGCAGGGGCGGGGGGCATATCATATTGGCGGGTCTGGGTGACCTCCCCCAGGGTTATTTTGAGCATCAAAGACTTAATTTCCTGCATTCAGATACACTTTTATGCACCAATTTCCGGTGGACATACCTTTATTTAGCCTATCCCAGTTAGAGAGGAAATGACCTGAACATATTCTTTGTTAATCTTTACAATCATTCACAGAAAGAACTGAGCCGGCCTGACTTGTTGCACCGTCCACATCTTCTTCAAAACGTAATATTGTCAGGGTGTAGTTAGCTATGCTCCAAGCACAGAGAGAGGGAGGTGTGTCCTGGAAATGTTCCAGACTAGTTCAGTGCAGACGGATGCTCTTTCCTTAACCCTCCTGTTGTCTTCGAGTCAAATTTGACCCATTTTCTATATCAGAAATTTGGGTTTCTTTCAACCAACGTGGATCAGTTCCCTACATTCATTGAATTTGGTTGTTTTATTCACTTTAATAGCATTTAGAGAGAAATGAATTGATAGGACATTGGAAAAAAGCTTCAAAAGCTGGGTGCCTGGGTGGCCTAGTGATAGAGCGAGCGCCCATATTAAGAGGCTCAGTCCTTGATGCAGAAGTCACAGGTTTGATTCCGAACTGTGGCACTTTACTGCATGTCAGTGCAAAGGTTGCTTGATGTTCGACAGGAAGACAACACAAGGGTTAAATGTTGGACTGTTCCTTTAACCGGCTAACAGCTGTGTTTCTCCCTGCTGTGATGTCAGAGTATAACGGGTCATTTCGGTGACCGTGGCGACGATGAGGTGGAGGTGAACTGCTCTCTGGACAAAAACCAGTTCGTTATTTCCAGAGCGGACAAAGGACGAGGGACGCCTCTGAAGGTCAGACTCCTGTCATTTTACCTCTCTATCATTAATATTTACCATATATCTTTGATATTTGCCTCTCTATCTTTAATATTTATCCATATATCTTTGATATTTGCCTCTCTATCTTTAATATTTATCCATATATCTTTCATATTTGCCTCTCTATCTTTAATATTTATCCATATATCTTTGATATTTGCCTCTCTATCTTTAATATTTATCCATATATCGTTCATATTTGCCCCTCTATCTTTAATATTTATCCATATATCTTTGATATTTGCCTCTCTATCATTAATATTTACCATATATCTTTGATATTTGCCCCTCTATCTTTAATAGTTATCCATATATCTTTCATATTTTCCTCTCTATCTTTAATATTTATCCATATATCTTTGATATTTGCCTCTCTATCTTTAATATTTATCCATATATCTTTGATATTTGCCCCTCTATCTTTAATATTTATCCATATATCTTTGATATTTGCCTCTCTATCTTTAATATTTATCCATATATCTTTGATATTTGCCTCTCTATCTTTAATATTTATCCATATATCTTTGATATTTGCCTCTCTATCTTTAATATTTATCCATATATCTTTGATATTTGCCCCTCTATCTTTAATATTTATCCATATATCTTTGATATTTGCCTCTCTATCTTTAATATTTATCCATATATCTTTGATATTTGCCTCTCTATCTTTAATATTTATCCATATATCTTTCATATTTGCCTCTCTATCTTTAATATTTATCCATATATCTTTGATATTTGCCTCTCTATCTTTAATATTTATCCATATATCTTTCATATTTGCCTCTCTATCTTTAATATTTATCCATATATCTTTCATATTTGCCTCTCTATCTTTAATATTTATCCATATATCTTTCATATTTGCCTCTCTATCTTTAATATTTATCCATATATCTTTCATATTTGCCTCTATCTTTAATATTTATCCATATATCGTTCATATTTGCCCCTCTATCTTTAATATTTATCCATATATCTTTGATATTTGCCTCTCTATCATTAATATTTACCATATATCTTTGATATTTGCCCCTCTATCTTTAATAGTTATCCATATATCTTTCATATTTTCCTCTCTATCTTTAATATTTATCCATATATCTTTGATATTTGCCTCTCTATCTTTAATATTTATCCATATATCTTTGATATTTGCCCCTCTATCTTTAATATTTATCCATATATCTTTGATATTTGCCTCTCTATCTTTAATATTTATCCATATATCTTTGATATTTGCCTCTCTATCTTTAATATTTATCCATATATCTTTGATATTTGCCTCTCTATCTTTAATATTTATCCATATATCTTTGATATTTGCCTCTCTATCTTTAATATTTATCCATATATCTTTCATATTTGCCTCTCTATCTTTAATATTTATCCATATATCTTTCATATTTGCCTCTCTATCTTTAATATTTATCCATATATCTTTCATATTTGCCTCTCTATCTTTAATATTTATCCATATATCTTTCATATTTGCCTCTATCTTTAATATTTATCCATATATTGTTCATATTTGCCCCTCTATCTTTAATATTTATCCATATATCTTTGATATTTGCCTCTCTATCATTAATATTTACCATATATCTTTGATATTTGCCCCTCTATCTTTAATAGTTATCCATATATCTTTCATATTTTCCTCTCTATCTTTAATATTTATCCATATATCTTTGATATTTGCCTCTCTATCTTTAATATTTATCCATATATCTTTGATATTTGCCCCTCTATCTTTAATATTTATCCATATATCTTTGATATTTGCCTCTCTATCTTTAATATTTATCCATATATCTTTGATATTTGCCTCTCTATCTTTAATATTTATCCATATATCTTTGATATTTGCCTCTCTATCTTTAATATTTATCCATATATCTTTGATATTTGCCCCTCTATCTTTAATATTTATCCATATATCTTTGATATTTGCCTCTCTATCTTTAATATTTATCCATATATCTTTGATATTTGCCTCTCTATCTTTAATATTTATCCATATATCTTTCATATTTGCCTCTCTATCTTTCATATTTATCCATATATCTTTCATATTTGCCTCTCTATTTTTAATATTTATCCATATATCTTTGATATTTGCCTCTATCTTTAATATTTATCCATATATCTTTCATATTTGCCCCTCTATCTTTAATATTTATCCATATATCTTTCATATTTTCCTCTCTATCTTTAATATTTATCCATATATCTTTGATATTTGCCTCTCTATCTTTAATATTTATCCATATATCTTTCATATTTGCCCCTCTATCTTTAATATTTATCCATATATCTTTGATATTTTCCTCTATCTTTAATATTTATCCATATATCTTTCATATTTGCCTCTCTATCTTTAATATTTATCCATATGTCTTTGATATTTGCCTCTCTATCTTTAATATTTACCATATATCTTTGATATTTGCCCCTCTATCTTTCATATTTATCCATATATCTTTCATTTTTGCCTCTGTAGCTTTAGTTTTTGCCCCTCGGTCTCTGTAATGGTCCTGTTTTCCTCTTCCCTCCCAGAGGCCCGCCTTCTGTCCCATCAAACACCTGTCAGTCGCCGAGGCAGCTGCGATCCCATTGGACGTTCAGCAGCGTGGAGTGGACGTGGGCGTGGCCATCATCCTGCAGACAGCCAATGAGAGAGTGTTGCTGACGCGGCGGGCGAAGGAGCTCCGTATCTTTCCCAACGTCTGGGTTCCTCCAGGTCTGACACTCACACCGACGTCTGTTAGAGGGGGCAGGTGCATTGTGGGAAACGTAGGATTCGGTTTTTCTGGATAAAAACCCCCAGACTGTAAAAATAACGGACGTAGCAGCAGTGGCGTCACCCGTTGGTGTAATTTTGGGCATTTCCGCCTTTAATGGATAAGACAGCTAGACATGAAAGGGGAAGAGAGAGGGGATAGACGTGCCGGAAATTGTCACAGGTCGGACTCAAACCCTGGACCTTCTGCGTCGAGGCATACACCTCCTATATATGTGCGCCTGCTCTACCAACTGAGCTAACCTGGCCACAACCTGACTGATTTTTGACGGAGGATGGAGCCGGGGAGGGAGGAGCCTGGGAGGGTGGAGCTTAGGAGGGTGAAGCTGGGGAGGGTGGAGCTTGGGAGGATGGAGCCGGGGAGGGTGGAGCCGGGGAGGGTGGAGCTTGGGAAGATGGAGCCGGGGAGGGTGGAGCTTTGGAGGGTGGATCTTGGGAGTATGGAGCCTGGGAGGGTGGATCTTGGGAGGGTGGTGCCGGGGAGGGTGGAGCTGGAGAGGGTGTAGCCGGGGAGCCTGGAGCCTGGGAGGGTGGAGAGGGTGGAGCTTGGGAGGATGGAGCCGGGGAGGGTGGAGCTGGAGAGGGTGTAGCCGGGGAGCCTGGAGCCTGGGAGGGTGGAGCCTGGGAGGGTGGAGCTTGGGAGGATGGAGCCGGGGAGGGTGGAGCTGGGGAGGGTGAAGCTGGGGAGGGTGGAGCTTGGGAGAGTTGAGCCGGGGAGGGTGAAGCCGGGGAGGGTGGATCTTGGGAGGATGGAGCCGGGGAGGGTGGATCTTGGGAGGGTGGAGCTTGGGAGGGAGGAGCCTTGGATGGTGAAGCTGGGGAGG